>VZQC01008227.1:1548752-1590573 GCA_009823505.1 Rhizomys pruinosus | reverse complement strand
ATATATATATATATATATATATATATGTAATTAAAAAAATAAATTAGCCAATGTGAGGCACACACCTTTTATTCCAGCACTCTGCAGGTAGAGGCAGGTGTGATCAAGGTCAGCCTGGGCTACATCGTGAGACCCTGTCTCAAACCAAAGTCTAAGTAAACAATCTGGACACTGACAGCACCCATGTAACTGTGCTTGTGTGAAGGTGGCCTGCTGACAGCACCCACGTACCTGTGCTTGTGTGAAGGTCGCCTGCTGACAGCACCCACATACCTGTGCTGTGTGCAAGGGTCTCCTGCTGACAGCACCCACGTACCTGTGCATGTGTGAGGGTCGCCTGCTGACAGCACCCACGTACCTGTGCGTGTGTGAGGGTCACCTGCTGACAGCACCCACATACCTGTGCATGTCTGAGGGTTGCCTGCTGACAGCACCCACGTACCTGTGCGTGAGGGTCGCCTGCTGACAGCACCCATGTACCTGTGTGTGTGAGGGTCGCCTGCTGACAGCACCCACGTACCTGTGTGTGTGTGAGGGTCGCCTGCTGACAGCACCCATGTACCTGTGCGTGTGTGAGGGTTGCCTGCTGACAGCACCCACGTACCTGTGCATGTCTGAGGGTTGCCTGCTGACAGCACCCACGTACCTGTGCGTGAGGGTCGCCTGCTGACAGTACCCAGGTACCTGTGTGTGTATGAGGGTCGCCTGCTGACAGCACCCACGTACCTGTGCGTGTATGAGGGTCACCTATAGATGCTGTGGGGACTGGTGGCAGGCAGTGCTTGGTTGTCGGGCATCTGGAGCCTCCCAGACTGCTGGGCAGCACCCAAGTCTTCACCACCTACATGTAAGATGCCTCCCCAGTATGACTGAAGTCACCTGGGCCCCCTCTCAGGCCACAGTCACCACACAGCAGTCACATGTTCTGTGCTGGGATTTCCATGCATGTTGGTGCTAACTACACAGATATGGCAAGGCAGCACCGACCTCACCACCAGCCTCTCCTCCCACCCCAGGTTCCTTGACTCAGGCCATCAGAAACTTTGCGAAGAGCTTAGAAGGATGGTTGACCAATGCCATGCGTGACTTCCCGAGGCAGGTCGTGCAGACTAAGGTACCAGCATGCGTGGGTCTGGGGTCAGACACTGATTGCGTTGGGTCCCCTCAGTCCCCCAACCCCTTCCCCTGTGTCTCTAGTCTGTAATGAGCAAGCTCCAGGTTCAGTGAGAGACTTTGTCTCAAAATGCAGTATAAGGGCCTAGAAAGATGGCTCAGTGGTTAAGAGCACTGTCTGGTCCTCCAGGGGACCCCATTTTGGGGTAGCTCGCAACTTCCTGTAACTACCCAATTGGGGTAACTCGCAACCACCTATAACTCCAGCTCTAGGGAACTGGCACACTCTTCAGGTATGTGCAGTTAGTGCGTGCATTGCACATGATACCTATGTAACATGTAACTAAAAATAATAAAAGTAAATTCTTTTTTTTTTTTTTTTGGCCTTTTTGGGACAAGGTCTTCCTGTAGCCCCAGCTGGCCTGGAGCTCCCTATGTCAACCAGGCTGGGGCCAGCGATGTGGCTCAGTGGGTGAAGGTGATTGTTACCAAGCTGGTGACCTGAGCTTGATTCCCCAGGACCCACATGGTAGAGGGAGGGAACTGAACCTCCACAACTTGTCTGTGGCATCTGTGCTCCTAAGCGCGACCACGCATACGCACACACATACACATACACATACATACACACATACACACATATACATGCGCGCGCGCACACACGCACACACACACATACAATAATAAAATGGAAAACTGAGGTGTGGGGGAAGACACTAGTGTCAAGCTCTGTCCTTCACACCCGGGTCAGTGTTTCATCCTCAGACTCCACCCCCCTTCTGTCTCCTCTCCCTCCTCCCCTTCCCTCCCTCCTCTCATTATGGGACCCAAACTCTGTCTTCCAGCTCCCCTTCTTCCTGCCTCCTCCCTTGGACTAACACAGGGGCTTCTAGAGGCAGGGTATGACCATTAGAGACACCAGGGGACATGGGTGACAGCAGGCGCCAGGCACCAGCAGCTGGAAGCCAGGAGGTGGACCCCGACCTGCGGCTGGAGCGCTCAGTCCACCAGGGCGCAGAGCCCAGGGCGTTGCTGCTCAGTCAGGAAGCTGGGTGTAGGCAGAGGACCGGAGGTGGTTCCCAGGGTGATTCCAGAGCCCCAAGCAACAGATGGACCTGAGCACTGTGCAGCACAGTGGGTGGGGCAGCCGCGCACACGTGTATGCATAGCTGTTCCTGTGTGCACGCAGGTGTGCGCTGCCCTGCCTCACACCCACCTGCCCTCTCAGGTGGGCGTGGTGAGCGCCTTCGCCCAGACCCTGCGTCGCTACACATCGCTCAACCACCTGGCCCAAGCAGCACGAGCCGTGCTGCAGAACACATCGCAGATCAACCAGATGCTCAGTGACCTCAACCGCGTGGACTTCGCTAATGTGCAGGTGCACCAGGCTGGCTCCTCCCCACCCAGGACGAGTCCCCCCGCCTCAGACCACCCACCCTGCATTAAACCAGTGCCCACGTGTGGGAGGGGGGTGCGTGAGCAGCCCAGCTCCTCCCTGGACCAGGGCCTCAGCTGTGCTGGGAACCTGTCCCCTAGCCTCCCTGTCAGGGGCTCCTGGCCCTATCAGTGCCTCAGTAAAGAAAGTGCAGTGACAGGTGTTGAGGACACTCTGCACATCCTGTGTCCACCTCCCCCACCCTGCAGGGTGCATTCTTTAATTCTGACAGGCTAAAGGTGGAGGAGTCAGAGTTCTGGACCAGCCTGGGCTACAAAGTGAGGTCTTGTATCAAGAAATAAAGAGGACCTGAAGAGCAGGCTTAGTGGTTAAGAGCACTGGCTGGGCTTGCAGAGGACCTGGCTTAGGTCCCCAGCACCCACATGGTGTCCAGCAACCCTCTAACTCCAGTCACAGGCCTCTTCTGGTTTCTTGGTGCACTGTGTGCACACAGGTGCATTTACACACATACAGGCAATACACTCATACAGAATACACTGTGCTCGGGTGCATTTACACACATACAGGCAATACACTCATACAGAATACACTGTGCGCTCGGGTGCATTTACACACGTACAGGCAATACACTCATACAGAATACACAGTGCACGCATGGTGGATTTACACACGTGCAGGCAATACACATACAGAATACACAGTGTGCACATGGTGCATTTACACACACGCAGGCAATACACTCATACAGAATACAAAGTGTGTGCATGGGTGTATTTACACATGTGAAAGCAATACACTCATACAGAATACAGTGTGCACACGGGTGCATTTATACACATGCAGGCGATACACTCACACAGAATACACAGTGTTCACTCGGGTGTGTTTACACACTCGCAGGCAATACACTCAGAATATACAGTGCGCATGGTGCATTTACGCATGTGCAAGCGATACACTCACACGGAATACACAGTACGTGCACAGGTGTATTTACACACGTGCAGGCAATACACTCATACAGAATACACAGTGTATACTCGGGTGCATTTACACATGCACAGGCAATACACTCATACAGAAAAAACAATATTTTTGGTCTTTTTGAAACAGTCTCCCTACAGGGAGCCCCAGCCGGCCAGGAACCCTCTATGTAGCCAGGCCTCGAACCCCAGAGACCCACCTCCCGCTGCCTCCTGAGTGCTGGGATCAAAGGCCTGTGCTACCATGCCCAGTTCAAAATAAATAAACTTAAACAAAATAGAAAACGGGGGCTGGAGAGATGGCTCAGCAGTTAAGGGCACCGACTGCTCTTGCAGAGGACTGGGGTTCAATTCCCAGCAACCCACATGGTGGCTAAGAACCGTCTTTAACTCCAGTTCCAGGGGAATCTGATGCCCTCTTCTGATTTCTGCAGCATTGCAGGACATGGGTGCACCAACCTACATGCAGACAGTACACTCATACTCATAAAAAATAAAAATAAATAGAAAACGAGGGCTGGAGAGCTGGCTCAGCAGTTAAGAGAGCACTGGCTGCACTCCCAGGGGACTTGCGCTGGGTTCCTAGCACCTTCGTGTGACTGAGAACTGTCTGTGAATAACTCTAGTTCCAGAGGATCCAACACCCTCTGCTGACCTCTGCGGCATTGCACAACATGGGTGCACCTGACTACATGCATCCAGTGTACTCATACACATAAATAAATAATACATGTTTAAAAATATGGCTGGGGCTGCAGCTCAGTGGGCAGAGCACTGTCCCCTAGCACACGAAGCCCTCTGTCCATCCCCAGCACTGTACAATGAGGCATGGTGACACAAGGCTGCCGTCCCAGCACTCGGGAGGTGAAGACGAGAGGCTCAGGAGTTAAGAGTTTCTCTGGGCTACATAGATGTGGGGACAGCCTGGGCTACCTACAACCCCCACCTCAAATTTAAATAAGTAAATAAAAAGTAAATAACAGCAAAAGAAGAGAAGTAGGGGCTGGAGAGATGACCTAGCAGTTAAGAGCACCAACTGCTCTTGCAGAGGACCCGGGTTCGATCCCCAGCACCCACATGGCGGCTGAGAACCGTCTTTGACTCCAGTTCCAGAGGAATCCGATACCCTCTGCTGACCTCCGCGGCATTGCACAACGCAGGTGCACAGATCTGCATGCAGACAGTGCACTCATACACATAAAGAATAAATTAAAAGAAAAAAAAAGAAGTAGCCAGGCTCCATTGCTGAGGGTCCCCGTCCATCCCTGTTCCCAGGAGCAGGCCTCGTGGGTGTGTCAGTGTGAGGAGGGCCTGGTGCAGAGGCTGGAGCAGGACTTCAAGGTGACGCTGCAGCAGCAGAGCTCGCTGGACCAGTGGGCCAGCTGGCTGGACAACGTGGTGACCCAGGCGCTGAGGCAGCACGCGGGCAGCGCCAGCTTCCCCAGGGCTGCACGCCAGTTCCTGCTCAAGTGGTCCTTCTACAGGTGAGCCTCAGCCACCAAGGACACTTCCAGGCAGTGCAGTGCGGGGTCACCTCTTGAAGTCCCCACACTTGCCTGGGGGGACCCAAACTTGGAACCGGGGGGAGGGGGGTGTCACGTAGGCACAGCCTCAGATGGAGTTGCAGGAACCACAGACCCCAGTCCACTTTGGAACCTTCCAGAAAATACAGGTCCCTGGCAAGTGGCCCAGAAGTGCGACTAAAGGATGTCTACTAAAGGGGCACAGAGGCCAGGCACGTTGCAGGGAGAGTCTCAGACACACAAGTGTCCACACACAGGAACACACATGTACAGCACACACCAGTGTCCACACACAGGAACACACATGTACAGCACACACCAGTGTCCAAGCACAGGAACACCCGTGTACAGCACACACCAGTGTCCAAGCACAGGAACACACATGTACAGCACACACCAGTGTCCACACACAGGAACACACATGTACAGCACACACTAGTGTCCACGCACAGGAACACACATGTACAGCAAACACCAGTGTCCACGCACAGGAACACACATGTACAGCGCACACCAGTGTCCACGCACAGGAACACATGTACAGCGCACACCAGTGTCCACACACAGGAACACACATGTACAGCACACACAAGTGTGCACGCACAGGAACACACATGTACAGCACACACCAGTGTCCACGCACAGGAACACACATGTACAGCACACACCAGTGTCCACGCACAGGAACACACATGTACAGCACACACCAGTGTCCACACACAGGAACACACGTACAGCACACACAAGTGTCCACGCACACAAACACACAAAAGCAAATAATTTTTTAGAAAGCCTTGCATGAATAGCTTCGGCCCGTTTGTCAATCGCCGTCCACCCAAAGTCGCAAGCAAAGTTTTATCAGCACCTCGGCCACTCGCACATGCTCTGTGACTCAACGCAGAGCTGGGTGCTGGCCACAGGCTTGGAAACAGCATGGGGCTGGGGCTGGGGCGCGACTCAGTGTGGATGATGGTCCTGGGTTCCATCTGGGGGTTGTAAGAAGAGGATGAGGAGGAAAGGAAAGGTGGGAGGAGCGACCGCAGTCCTCCATGTCTCCTGCCCGTCACCTGGTTGTCTCCACTCACTGTCTCTGGAAGCTGCACGCGTCTCCAGAGCCTGAGCTGCCTCCCTTCCCCTGGTCCCAGCTACTCCATGCTTCTCGGATGGCTGAGCGAGAGCAGAATTGGGCCAAGCGAGCCAGTGTGGGCGCTGTGCAAGACTGAGTTAGGGAGGACCCTGAAGGGCTGAGGATGGCTCAGTGGGCAGAGGTCACCAAGCCCACGGAGGCCCCAGCACCTGGGAGGCAGAGGAAGGCAGATCACTGTGAGATTGAGGCCAGCCTGGGCTACAGGGAGAGCCTGCCTCAAAAAGATCAACGTGAAGAAAAAAAAAAAGAAAAAGCCGGGTGTGGTGGCGCACGCCTTTAATCCCAGCACTCGGGAGGCAGAGGCAGGCGGATCTCTGTGAGTTCAAGGCCAGCCTGGTCTACAGAGGGAGCTCCAGGCCAGCTGGGACTAAAGAGACCCTGTCTTGAAAAGACCAAAAAAAAAAAAAAAAATGCAGCCAAAATGTTTGGGGGGTGGGGTGGAACTGTGTGGTGCACCTCGGGCCCCAGGCCTCCTGCAGCCCTGTGTGTCTGGAGAGGAAGGGTAGCCATTGTGCTCTTCTCTGTCTTGGGCCCGGCATCCTGTGCTGGCAGCCCCTGGGTCCTCGGGACAGCAGGGACAGCCACAGCACTGAGTCCTCAGGGAAGCCAGGAGGACACTCGGGCTCGCACTGTGTGACTCTCCTGAGCCTGCGTCTACCCCCAGCTCCATGGTGATCCGGGACCTGACCCTGCGCAGCGCGGCCAGCTTTGGGTCCTTCCACCTCATCCGCCTCCTCTATGACGAGTACATGTTCTACCTGGTGGAGCACCGCGTGGCCGCGGTCACCGGGGAGACGCCCATCGCGGTCATGGGAGAGGTGAGGCCCCTGACCGCGAGACGGCCCCAATCACAGCCCTTGACTTTAGTCATGATAGAAAGTTTCCAACACAGAATCACCATGTCGGGGCAGCGCTCGGCCGCCCCAGCTCCACGGCGGACGCTCCCACGGTCCCCTCTGCCCAGCTCCACGGCGGACGCTCCCACGGTCCCCTCTGCCCAGCTCCACAGCGGACGCTCCCACGGTCCCCTCTGGCCTCCCGTGTTCTAGCTTTTCCCTATGGAGCCTTGGACACTGTGTTACCTGTTTGTCTGCTTCTCTCCCTGAGCCCAAAGTTCTTGAAGTCCCCACACAACTTGTGGCATGTGTGTGAGCCTCACTGGTTTGTGGCTTTGTGGCCTTTCCCTGTGAGGCTGGACCACACATGTCCAGCTGGACATCCACTGAGCGACTCCCATTTTTGTGAAGTTTTTAATGACTCTTGCTATTAGGAATATTTGTGCACAAGTTAGACACCAGTTTTTAATCTTTTCTGATCTACACCTTGTGGGTTTCGTGGGATTATTTCAGAAAAGGAGGCTGGAGGCTGGAGGCCTGGCCCCATGGTTAGGAGCACTGGCTGCTTGTGGACAAGACCTGGGTTCAGTTCCCAGCACCCACATACAGTTCCAGTTCCCGGGGATCTTACACCCTCTTCTGGCCTCTGTTGGTATTGCACACATGTGGCACACTTACATACATGCAGGCAAGACGCTCATACCCACAAAATAACAGGAAGAAAGCTGGGGACCCAGCAGCAGCAGCCATCCCTGTGCTCGGGAGGCTGAGGCGGGAGGGCCAGGTTCCCATCACCCAGGGCTGCGTAGCAAGACTTCCTCTCAAAAAGCATTTGTGAGATGGGTGTGGTGGCGCAGCCTTTAGTGCCAGCACTCAGGAGGTAGAGGTGGGTGGATCTCTGTGAGTTCAAGGCCAGCCTGGTGTACAGAGTGAGCTCCAGGACAGCTGGTACTAAAAGGGAGACCCTGCCTCAAAAATACCAAAAAAAGGAAAAAACAAAAAGCATTTGTGTAAGTCAGATGGACGCCAGGCAGCTTGTACATGGCTTCCACCTCACCTTTGAGGTGGGGTCCCTCCCTGCCCATGGATGTCATTGATTCAGCAGACCAACTGTCCTCTCCAGCCCCATGCTGGGATTTGGGCACTCATGAGCCACCTCCTCACAAAGATCCCCCTGCCTCTGCATCCTGAGTGCTGGGACTAAAGGTGTGCACCATCATACCCGGCAAGACTATTTCAATGTATGTGTATGAGTGTTCATGTGAACAGGTCTGTGCGTGTGAGTGCAGTACCCAGGGTGGCCAGCAGAGGGCCACAGATGCCCTGGAACTAGAGGCACAAGCAGTTGTTGGCCACCATGTGGGTGCTGGGAACTGAACCAGGTCCTCTGCAGGAGCAGCCAGTGCTCTTAACCACTGACCATCTCTCCAGCCTTACAGCTAAGCAATGGTGTCTCACACCTTTAATCCCAGCACTCAGGGGGCTAGCATGGTCTACATGCCAAGCTCCAGGCCGGCTGGGGCTACAGGGAGACCCTGTCTCAAAAAACTAATTTAATCAAAGAAGCCTTGGGGGATGGGGCTGGAGAGATAGCTCAGCGGTTAAGAGCACTGACTGCCCTTGCAGAGGACCCAGGTTCGATTCCCAGCACCCACATGGCAGTTAAGAACCAACTTAGGCCGGATCTGGTGTTGCACACCTTTAATCCCAGCACTCAGGAGGCAGAGGCAGGCGGATCTCCATGAGTTCAAGGCCAGCCTGGTCTACATGCCGAGCTCCAGGCCAGCTGGGTCTAAAGGGAGACCCTGTCTCAAAAAGACCAATAAAAACCCAAAAACCTTGGGCAGCCATGTTTGTGTGTTCTACACACTGGGAGTTGTCAGGCCCTGAATGTGTCTTGTGTACAGGATGCTAGAAAGCAGGGGCGTTTCACCCTCAGGCCGAGGCTCAGAGTCCAGCCTTCCCTGCTTACTCAGTCATTGTCCCTGGCCACCCCCAGGGCCTGGCAGGAGGAAGGCGCTGTCGGCCTGTTCTCCCAGCCCGCCCCTCCCCCGGGACAACCCCCTGCGCAGAGCTGTGACTGTGTCCTCTCTTGCAGTTCAATGACCTGGCCTCTCTGTCACTGACCCTGCTGGACAAAGGTGAGTGTGCCCTGGCTCACAGCCTCCCTGTCACACACATCTCGGTGTCCCTGGGGTGGGTGGAGGCCTGTGGTCAGCGTGTGGCCCTGTGATGGCTTAGGCAACCTTGGGCACCCGTGCTGGCCAAGCAGGACTCGGGGGGGGGGGACAGAGGCCAGGCAAGTTCTCAGGCCATTGAGTTCATCCTGTCACCTCCTACCCCCCGCTGACCCCACAGAGGACATCAGGGATGGACAGGGCAGCGAGTCGGATGCCGATGGCCACAGCCTGGGTGAGCCCATGGTGAAGCGAGAGCGCAGTGAGCCCGGCCACCCACTGCAGAGCGTCTAGCCCCTCCCCAGCGCCTTCCATGCGCTTCTGGAAGGCATTGCCTGGACCTCTGGGGTCTCTGGGCTCCACCACGCCTGTGCCTCTGAGACCACTCAGTGTTTACCGTGACCTGAGGGGTTCCCCAGTGTGGCCACCCCAGAGGACCAGAGAGTCTTCACAGCCATCGTTCAAGCTGCCCACGCTCCTGCCCCGCTGCTTCCAGGGTCACTGTCCCCATCTGTCCTCGGCCTCAATACCAGCTGCTAGAGGGTCAGCCTCGGGCACCCAACAGTTCCTCTTGTCCCGGTACCCAGTTAAACCCAGAAAAGGAGGGTTAGGCCCAGGGTGGGGAGTCCTGTGAGTCCTCAGGCATGGACACCAGCCTTGTGGGGCACCCGTGTCCACCTCAGGCATGGACACCAGCCTTGTGGGGCACCTGTGTCCACCTCAGGTATGGACACCAGCCTTGTGGGGCACCTGTGTCCACACATAGCCCACCCAAGCCTCTTGCTGCGAGGCCATGACAACCTCAGCTGTGAATGGCGTCCATCAGCACTCACCCACGGCCCTCATCCTGGACACACCCACAGTCTCCCTAAAATCAGGTTCCAGAACTGCCCACTGGTGTCAGCCAGTCAAACCCATGTGCTGGGCACACATGGGCAGATCCCTGGGCTTTCTGTCCAAGATCAATCACGGTCAACCTGGAGCCGGCCCAGTGTTCTGGACCACAGTTTCCTCAAGAGGCCACAGTGGTCAGCACCATCCACACGTCCCGTGGGCAGCACCATCCACACATCCTGTGGGCAGCACCCTACAGTCCACACACCGCAGTGCCTGGTCCCTGCAGAGTCTTCCAAAATGCCACCCTCGGCACCAGCCATCCTGGAGCTCTGAGCTCTAGCCTCCCCGTCGCATGGCCATCACACTGCACCATGGTTGCCATGTGCAAGAATTTCTGACCCCAACACAAGCCCCGTGCCAGGAAGCGCAGCCTCATGAAATACAGTAGTTTCTCTTTTGGAAAAGTGCTCACCCAGTAGTTGTGCTTAGTCGTTCTTCAGTTTTGAGAATGTGTCCATTGCAATGTCTCGGTGTTCACACAGACGGTACCAGTGGAGCTCACGTCATCTTTAAATTCAGCCTCCTCATGGCAAATGGGAGCCCCCACCCCTTGGCCTGTGCCAGGCGCTGTGGGAAGAGGAAGGGCCACAAGGGGAAGGTGCACATGTATTTTTGAAACAAAATGTGCATCTAGCTGTATCTGGTTTAAGACAGATAAAACCAGACTTGGACAGTCTCTGATGCCCACCCACGATGGCAAAGTTCAAGGTGACTGCTTGAAGAACCAGAGTCCCCCACCCCCACCCCGTGGAAGCCAATATAGACTGTTTTTGCCTTGGTCTCTGTGTCCTCTTTGTGGGGTGTTGGGAGTGTCACGATCTGCATGCAGCCCCCCATGCTCCAAGGGGTTCTGTAGATGTTCCCCCAAAGTCACCCTGGGACAGCTGGTTCCCCATCTGACCTGCTGACCCCCCCACCAACAGAGCTGCACCCTGACCTCTGAACCTTCCAGGATGTGCCTGCTGGGGGAACAGGCCCAGGGCATCACATGCCCTCTGTCCCCAAAGTCACTTCTTAGCAGACATACCTGTGTCTAGGAGACTGGACGTCAGGCCTGGCTCACACACCTCTCTACCCCAGTAAGGGAGCTTGGCGACCCCCCCAGAAGGGACCCGGATGGTGTCTCAGCCCATTTTCCTGTTGCTGTGACAAAATGCCCGACAACCCAATGGAAGAACAAAGACTTTTTAAAAAAAAAAGATTAAAAAATCTTTTTGAGACAGGGTCTCCCATTTAGTCCCAGCTGGCCTGGAACTTGTTCTGTAGACCAGGCTGGACTTGAACTCAAAGAGATCCCTCCACTCTGCCTCCTGAGTGATTAAAGGCATGAGCTACCACACCCAGCTTAAAGACGGTTCTTAGCCACCATGTGGTTGCTAGGATTGAACCCAGGTCCTCTGCAAGAACAGTTGGCACTCTTTAATCGCTGAGCCATCTCTCCAGCCTGAAGGAAGACATTTTATCCTGGCCTGTGGTTCAAGGGTGGAGTCCGACATGGCTGGAAAGGCTGGTCATGTTGCATCTGTAGTCAGGAAGCAGAGAGAGCTGGTGGCTGCTTGCGTAAGAGTGCATTGCCCGCATGTGTGTAAGTGCACCTGTGTCACGCAGTGCCCGAGGAGGTCAGAAGAGGGTGTCAGATCTCTTAGAGTTATGTGGGTGCTGGGATTTGAACCCAGGCCCTCTGCAACAGCGGCCAGGGCTCTTAAACGCTGAGCAGTCTTATTTTGAGAGGGACGAGCCCTGACACAGAGCCTAGCGGTGTGGCACCCTTCCTCTCCTCAGCCATCTTGGGTCTCAAGGTGGAAGTGCTCGACAAGGATGGAGCTATGGCAACAGCCCCTGTGGCCTTTGGCAGCTCACTGCTGGGTGGGCTGGGACTAGGGGCAGGCCAGCTCACCGCCAAACTGCGGTCGAGACGTTCCATACAGAATGGAGATGCCTAACTCAGGAACTTGTGCTGTTTTCCCCGTGACTCTGGCTGAGGCCCCGCCCTTGGACCGCTCGGCAATTTTACCCCCATGTGGGGCTGAAAAGCTCCACCATTCCCAGGCCTGGGGACACCTGGCCCTGAGTGACATCGGACAGGAGCTTGAATTTGTGCTCAAGGCGTTCTCACAGGGCCTGGAGGAAACTCGGTAGTCCTTTGAAAGACTTTGAAATTCTTTTACTTGTATTTTTTGTGTATGTGTTATCTGCATGTAAGTGCACCTGTGTCACGCAATGCCCACAGGGCCAGGCGTCTGGAACTGGAGTTATATTTTATATGTATGATTGTATTCCCTATATGTATGTAATGCCACTGGACACCAGAAGAGGTCATCAGATCCCCCTAAAACGAGTTGAGTGGGTGGGTGCTGGTTAGCCACCATGTGTGTGCTGGAACTGAACCCCAGTCCTCTGCAAGAGCAGCCAGCGTTCTTAACAGCCGAGTCAGCTCTCCAGGCCTAGTGTTGTTTTTGAGACAGGTTTACTTTGTAGCTAAGGCTAACCCTTTTCCTTGGACTCCTAAACACCACACCCAGCTTCAACTCGATACCTGACCCTAATTTTGAGGTTCCCACTGGATTCTGTTGGCCTCTGGTGACGGCCAGTCCTCCCTGCACCCTCACCTATGTGGACTGGACATCTTGCCGCGTCAGAACAAAGGGGCACACATTCACACAGGCCTGTGTCCTGTGAGCTCTGAAGGCACGGAGGGCACCCGCCGAGATCAAATTGCTATTTAATGGTGGGCAGCCCCTGGGCCCGGCCTGGGTGCTGGGGTGGCAGTGCCAGCTGGGCCCTGGCCAGCCTGGCCCTCGCACCCAACCCCCCCTTTCTGTTGGTCAAAGTTCCCTTCTTTTTCCCAGATGGACAGGACTTCAGGCCAGGAGCCGCAGAGTCGGTGACAGGGGGCCCTGCATGCGGTGGTGGGGACTTCAGACCAGGAGCCGCGGAGTCGGTGACAGGGGGCCCTGCATGCAGTGGTGGGGACTCATCATCCAGGGCTTTAAAGTTGAAGAAATAATCGACATTGGTCACTGCATCCAAGATCTCGGGAACATTGTAGTCGAAGGACAGCAGCTCCTCTGGCAGGTGCAGGGAGCGGATGTCAGCTGTCGAGTCGTCCCCACCACCACCACCACTGTCCGGCAGGCCAGGCCCAGGGACCCTTCGCGGGGTGACCTCGGGTTCTGCACCCCCCGGGAGACAATCAAAAAGTTTCATGGCATCTTCTAGAAGGATCTTGTCCGGCAAGAAGAAAGCACGGGCCACTTCGGGGGGCATGGCCTCACCTGTGGCCATCAGGGCCACATCCTCTGCATCTGTCACCCTGGGCTCCACAGGCCCTGGTGGGCACCGAAGACCCAGCCTGGTCACGTCGCCAGCCTGCGGCTCCCTAGACACCTCAACAGGCCGAATGGGCACTTGGCCATCTTGGTGTAGATTGGCCTGGCCACTGAGGTGAGCGTAGGGACCAGGTGGCAGTGTGCAGTCCATGGGGGGCGTAACGAGCAATAGAGATGGTTTGCTCTCTTTGGGGGCTGGGGGAGGTGCCAGGCCTCCTCTGAGCATCTCAAAGAATTTGGGGGGCCCTCCATCCCCCACAAAGCCCAGCGCTTCAGGCCCGGGCTCCTCAGGTGCCAAGTAGGACATGAGGTACTGGGGGGCGCCAGGGGCCAGCTGGTAGTGGGGGTACGGTGGTGGCAGTGGCCCTGGGGCCTTGAGATAGGCCGGGGACTCCAGCAGGTGGCCAGCAGGCGTAGGGGGCCCCCCAGCCACCGCCAGCTTGTACGAGGACTGTCCAAAGTCCGAGGCCGTCCACTCGATGCGGTATATTCGCGGGTCGAAGCAGCAGCCGCAGGGTGCCATGTGGAAGCCTGCGGAGGGCAGGCCAGGCACTGAGGGTCCTGACAGGTACGTGGGTTCCCCGCAGGCCAGAGGGGCCCCAGACCAGGGAGCAACACTACTGACCTCGTCTCTCAAGACCCAAGGGGAACTGGCCTTGTCTTTGGGGGTCACTGGGAAGTGGAATTGAATGCCTGGCCTCTGGGGACTCATGGGGAAACAGAAGAATCCTGTTTGGGGGTCCTGCTTAGGGGACCTGGGTTGGCTTTGTGTGTGTGTCTGGCTACAGGATCCAGGGTCTCGGCCCCAGCACCTTAGCTCAGGACAGGAGTTACTGAAGAAAGTTGTAAAGAAGGAAAACGCTGGCCTGGTCTGGGCTCGTTTCAAATGTGAGCCACACTCATCAATCTGGGGGTGGGAGGGGGATGGGGGTGACTGGGGCAGGGAGGGACCCACTGTCACCGCTGGGCTCACATCTCGGGCTGCCCTGCTAATGGCAAGCCTCAGGGGTTCTGCCAGTACCTGCTGGAGGGGCTGGAAACACATCTTTATCCGTGTTGGGGGGCTGGTATCGCAGCCTGGCGTTGGCTGTGGACAAAGGCGTCAGGTGGGTGGGGCCAGGGGTTCAGGCCCCACAGCCATCACACACCCCTGCCCACTGTCACCATCGTACCCACAGTGGGAAGGGGCTCCAGGCCACCCGGCACCTTGACACCCTCCAGGCCCCTCGGGCCGAAGCCTTCCTGGGGTGCGGCTGAGGGGTACAGGGTTTTGGGGTGCTGCATGGGGACACAGGGCCCTAGGTGGCGGCAGAGGCACCTTGGGGGCGGAGTCCCACTGGGTTCTGTTTGGCCTGTTGCTAGGAGACGGGTTCCAGGCCAGGAGTAGGAGACCAGTCAGGTTCCGGTGTAAGGTGGGCAGGAGGCAAAGAGGATGCCGCCCACCTATTGTGCAGGCACCTGCGGCGGGACCCACACCATAGCTCTGAGGATGCTCGTCCGTGCAGTGCTGGCCAGAGACTTGGAGAAGCATTTGGGGTGTGCGGGGTCCAGAGGCCGAGGGGAAACGCGGGGTGTGCGGGGTCCAGAGGCCGAGTGCGGAGGGGAAACGCGGGGTGTGCGGGGTCCAGAGGCCGAGGGCCGAGGGGAAACGCGGGGTGTGCGGGGTCCAGAGGCCGAGGGTGGAGGGGAAACGCCGGGTATAGGGCTGCCCCAGCTCTTAGGAGGTGGAGGCTCCTCAGGAGTCGAAGGTCATCCTGGGCTACACAGCACATTTGAGGCCAGCCTGGGCTCTATGAGACCCCACCTCCAAAACCAGAAATGAAAATTGAGGCAGGACAGGCTCAGTGTACGCAGGAACAGCACACAGGACAGGCTCAGTGTACGCAGGAGCAGCACACAGGACAGGCTCAGTGTACGCAGGAGCAGCACACAGGACAGGCTCAGTGTACGCAGGAGCAGCACACAGGACAGGCTCAGTGGCGCACGCCTGTGATCCCTGCACTTGGGAAGTAAAGGCGAGAGGATCAGGAGTTCAAGACTAGCCTGGGCTACATAAGACCTTGTTTCCAAAACACACACACACACACACACACACACACACACACAAGAAAAAGGGCCAGGTGTGGTAACAGGCACACATCTTTAATATCAGATCTGGCAGGCAGAGGGGTCAGATCTCTGTATGATGGAGAGCAGCCTGGTCTACATAGTTTCAGGTCAGCCAGGGCTACAATAGTGAGACCCTGTCTCAAAAATACAAATAAAAAGAAAAGAATAAAATGTATTGTCTTCGTTGCTATTTGTAGGCATTGGCCTTGTGCTTGGGCAGGAAAATGAAGCCGGGTGGTACTGGTCCAAGCAGCATCTCACTGTGGGGACAGGAGTGGCAGGTCAGGCCTGGCCTTCACAGCATTGCCCTGCAGAGCCTGGTCAGGCCAGTGGTACCTGATGCGAATCCAGTCTGCGGCCTGCTGGCTGGCCATGAGAGTTTCCAGGTGGTCCCGCCCCAGGTAGTATGGCGGCCGCTCATTGATCTTCTGTGGGAGTCTTTCCAGCAGGCCCACAGGCACATACCTGCGGGTTGGGACAGAGGAGGCAATAAGGCTGGGTAAGGCTTGTGGCCACATGCCCAGCCCTGGCCTACCAGCCAGCCCAGTGCCCACCTGCACAGGAAGGAAAGCCACTCAAGAAGGAAGCGTCTGGTACGCTCCACGCCCTGTGTGTCGGAGCCCCAGTGCTCCAGGCCATAGTGGGTGAAGTCCCTCAAGATGTCCAGGCGCTCAGTTGAGGAGATATCCCAATGTCTCTGTTCTTTGATCTCCGTGAACAGCCAGGGCTTTAGCAGGGCACCACTGTGGTGGCCAGGGGCATAGTCAGAGGGGGACAGTCCATGGGGACCTATCAGGAGGGACCCGGCAGCTCCTGGCCATGGTCACCAGAGCCTGGGCCAGACCCATCCACGAGTGTCTTTCTCTAAATGTTTACAACACACGTTCCACCCCAAGGCTCAGCACTCACCGGCCAATCATGATGCCGGCAACCCCCGTCTGCATCGCCCGGTTGGCATCCTCGAAGGACAAAACATCCCCATTTCCTGAGGGACACAGAGCATAGCCGGGGGGACACAGGGTCTCGGGGTTTCTGGCCCTGTCATCCTCCCCACTGTGGCCTCAGTGGCCCTGGTGGCACCTACCAAAGAGGGGCATGGGGCTGGCCACCTTGGCGCACTGCTCAATGTATGGCCAGTCAGCCTGCCTGGTGTAGCGCTGCTCCCGAGAGCGACCATGGAGCTGCAAGCAGGCCGCGGGGGACAGAGGGGCGGCAGAGATCAGAGAAGGCAGGGCATTGGGTGGGAGGGCGGAGATCCCCAGGCCCCACCCCCACAGCCAGATACCCACTGTGACCAGAGAGACACCCCAGTGTCGAAGCTCGGGCAGCAGGCGGTGTGCCAGGCTCACACGCTCCTGCACCCCCGTCCGCATCTTTACAGTCAGTGGCACGTCCAACACCTGTGGGTAAGTGACGTGGAAAACACATGGTCACAGTGCGTGGGGACGGGGCACTGCATGGGGTCAGGGTGCGTGTCTCTGGGGAGCCGGGTTACCTCATTCACAGCCCGCACGATCTGCTGGAACTTGGTGGAACGGTTCATGAGTGCACAGCCACCGCCCTGCAGGACAGAGACCTGGTGATCCTGAGAAATGCAAACATCCCCCTCACAGTGATGTGCACATAGCTGAATTCCCTGCCACCCAACTCGGCACTCTGTGTCTGAATGAGGAAACTGAGGCACAAGGCCAGCAGGGGTGGGGGCTGGTCCTGAGCCAGCCCCATCCTGGATTCCAGGCACAAGTGACCTGTCAGTTTCATTTTTAGTCATTTATTTTGTGTACTATGTGTGCTGTGTGCGTTATGTGTGCACAGGCTTGCATATCAGTCCACC
Source organism: Rhizomys pruinosus (assembly GCA_009823505.1). Taxonomy (NCBI): domain Eukaryota; kingdom Metazoa; phylum Chordata; class Mammalia; order Rodentia; family Spalacidae; genus Rhizomys; species Rhizomys pruinosus. Next base: position 1,573,229 of record VZQC01008227.1, on the reverse strand, counting down.
ACATGTATGCAGTTCTCAAAGAGGCCACAAGGGGACATTTGGTCCCCTAGAACTGGAGTTACAGATGGTTGTTAGCCACCATGTGGGTGCAGGGAACTGAACCCCCATCCCAAGCCACCTTCTTGTACACCAGGTCGATGGGGCAGCCCACATTGATATCCACAAAGTCCACGTCGATCGTGCGGTTCAGGAGCTCTGCACACTTAGCCATCGTGTCCGGAAAGGCACCCTCCAGCTGCGAGACACGGAGCAGTCGGGAGCACCCCTGACCCGCTGTGGACCACCAGGGTTTGAGGCCAGGGGCCTCGTCACCCTAGGTCCCCAGGAGGACTTGACAGGCAGGCTGTCAGACACAGGCCATCCCTCGGCCACCAGGTTGAGTAGGAGATAGTGGCCCCCGAGCTCTACTCCCCACCTCCCGGGGGCTGAGGCTGACCTGAACCCCAAAGATGTCCTCACTGGGGTGTCTCTTCAGGAGGGCCCACTCAGACATCTGCCCCTGCAGCAGGTTGGTGCACACGGCCATCTCCCCGCATGTCACATCCGCGCCAAAGCGCTTACAGATGCGTCGGAATGGCAGGTTCCCACACTGAGGACAAGATGAGACACTCGTGGGTCCCAGGGCTCAGCAGGCCACACCCACAGGACCCCAGGGAAGCGGTGGAGTGGCTACCTACCGTAGTCAGTGGTGCCAGGTACAGCTTCCCACCGATGTCCAACTAGAGAGGAAAACACAGCTGGCACGTCAGCCCTCCAGGCCGGTTATCTCGCCACAATCTGGAACATTCTCTCCCCCACCCCACCTGGGCCGGCTCCTTCCAGCTGTCCTTGGAGAAATCTCCAATTCCACCTCCAGACGCCAGCCTCAGTGGCCTCTAGGCTTTCATGTGAGCCGTGGCCCTCACCCTAACCTTCTGAGACCATGTCCAACTTGTTCTGGTCCCCAACAGTTCCAGAGAGGGATTGTGGACAGGGCTGGTGTCCGTGTGCCAAGCCATTCCCTTTGATGGCCCCATACCCGCTTCTTCTCCAATGGCCGCAGTCGGATGGTGTCCTCGTCTGTCAAAGGTCCACAGGTGGACGCCGGGTAGGTGGGCGCTGGGCTGCTGGGTGGGATGCCAGTCCCAGGCCCCACAGGCTCCGTCCCTGGTTCGCGGGAACCCGGCAGCTCCGGAGCGGCTAGGCGGTGCAGGGCATGCTCAGCGCGCTCAAAGGACACCTGCCGCTTGCGGAGCTGCAGCTGCAGCGCCCGGTCCAGGCCATTGCGCACGCGCGGGAGGAGGGTGCAGCGGGCAGCCAGCTCCTCCTGCACCAGGTTCTGACCCTTGGGGCCCACGTGCGTCCCCGCGAAGCGACAGGTCACACCGTAGGGGCAGCGGCCAAAGGTGTCGAAGAGCACGCAGCGAGGGCCCAGGTCGGCAGGCTTGTTCTCCAGGTAGCGGCCCACATCATGCATGAAGCGGCAGTGCTCACCAAACATACAGGAGCCAGCCAGATCCTGCAGTGGACAGAGGGCGTGAAGGAAGCGAGAGAAGCCAGGGCAGCTCAGGAGGACTCTGCCCCTCCCAGCAGCAAGTGTTCACGAGCCCAAGGAACAAAGTGAGGTGAATGGGATACACTGGGGGACCTAGGACTTATGGTGACACTCACTGAAGGCTGGGCTCCCCAGTGGGCAGAGTGCCTATAGCTCAGTGGGTAGAGTGCCTGCAGCTCAGTGGGTAGAGTGCCTGTAGCTCAGTGGGTAGAGTGCCTGTAGCTCAGTGCGTAGAGTGCCTGTAGCTCAGTGGGTAGAGCACCTGTAGCTCAGTGGGTAGAGTGCCTGTAGCTCAGTGGGTAGAGTGCCTGTAGCTTAGTGGGCGGAGTGCCTGTAGCTCAGTGGGTAGAGTGCCTGTAGCTCAGTGGGTAGAGTGCCTGTAGCTCAGTGGGTAGAGCACCTGTAGCTTAGTGGGCGGAGTGCCTGTAGCTCAGTGGGCAGAGTGCCTGTAGCTTAGTGGGTGGAGTGCCTGTAGCTCAGTGGGTAGAGCGCCTGTAGCTTAGTGGGCGGAGTGCCTGTAGCTCAGTGGGTGGAGCGCCTATAGCTCAGTGGGTAGAGTGCCTGTAGCTCAGTGGGCAGAGTGCCTGTAGCTCAGTGGGTAGAGCGCCTGTAGCTTAGTGGGCAGAGTGCCTGTAGCTCAGTGGGCAGAGTGCCTGTAGCTCAGTGGGTAGAGTGCCTGTAGCTCAGTGGGTAGAATGCCTGTAGCTCAGTGGACACAGGGCCTGTAGCTCAGTGAACAGAGTGCCTGTACCCAGCTCAGTGGACACAGGGCCTGTAGCTCAGTGAACAGAGTGCCTGTACCCAGCTCAGTGGGCACAGGGCCTGTAGCTCAGTGAACAGAGTGCCTGTACCCAGCTGTGTATCCATCATCACAGAGCGACTGCCAATTTTGGCAGGAGTCAGGGCCCCAGGGCCCCCCCATGGGAGACTCCTAGGGGTTTCCAGGCTGCTGTCACCTGGACCAGGGATGGGCAGAGCCTGTCCTTTTCATAGTGGTTGGGCTTCAGGTGGGGCCGGCTCTTGTTCTGGCCCCGGGCCCTCTTTGGTGTCTGTGGCTGCTCAACTGCCCCCTGGGTCTCCCCATTTTCCTTCTGTCCATCTTCCAGGCGAATCTTCTTGGCCTCAGGCTCAGCTGGGTCACTGCCATCCGGGTCTCCTGCCTCAGTTTCCTGGCTGACCTGCTTGTTTGCAAGCAGATATTCGTGGAACCGTTCCTTGGTGGTACGGTATCTGTCAAAGAGGGAGGGTAAAGGGGGTTCGCACAGGGAGCTGATCCTCCAGTGAGCCTAGTGTCATTGAATGCTGAGGAAACGGAGGTGGGGATAAATGTCCCTGCTTTTATCTTTGGGCTGACAGAAGGCTCACTACTTGAAACCAGCCAGCTCCCACTCTAGAAGAACCTCAATGCCAGAGAGAGAATTTATCTTGTGTTTGAAAGACCTATTTGTGTCCCTGGATCCCGCACTACTCTGAGAACTGCAGTCATTATTATAAGTTATGAGACAGAAATAATTACTGTCCACGTTAGACTGCAAAGGAACTATAAGTCCCAACATGCTTTGCAACGAGGGCCAAGCTGCCTCGTTTCCCAGGATGCCTTTCGACCCGACAAAGCATCAGTCTGTAACCAAGGCTCAATTATTAGCACACGCGCGCCATTTTGCCCACATAAAGCAAGAACTACAATCCCCAGCATGCACCTCGCGTCCAGCCTCTAGTTCCCGCCTGCTGCACCCGTGCGCAGCCGTCCCTTAGGAGTGTGACAGCCAGCAGAGTGCTTTCACAAGTGTCGGCGGAAGGTCCGTAGAAACGGAGGAGTTTCCAGGAGTCACGCTGCGAGCCGCTGCCACATCACCCGGCATGCATCCCTCGCGCCGCCCTACAGATGCCGAGAAGGCCCTTAAGCTTCGCCCGCACCGCGCTGGCGACTCACTGTGCTTTAATGGGTGCCACTCCCCGTTCCGACAAACTGACTTCGGAATCGCCTTCACTCCTGCCGTCGGCTGCCTTCTCCGCCGCGTCCTCCGCCATCGACGCCCGGCACGCCGGCTCCAGAGTGTGGCAGGAAGGTCTTCCGGATCGCGTGCAGCAGCCAGACCTGTACCTGAGGCAGTGCGCATGCTCAAGCCGCTCCAATGACACTGAGACTCTTGGGTGAATGTCAGGCGGCGGGGGTGGGGTGGGGTGGGGTAGGGTAGGGTGGGGCTCCAGCTTGTCTTTGAGCCGAGGAACCGGAAATGGCTGTGGGCCCTTGCGGGCTCGCAAATTGGTCACCTGTGGGTCAGGATGGCCTTGTAGAAAAGTTCCGTTTTCCTGCTAGGGCTTTAAAGAGTGTGAGTTGAGGGGGAGGCAGGGATGGAAGCTGGCAATCACCGATTCTATGTATTTTGTCCTTTACAAAAATCTGGATGTGGCCGGGCGTGGTGACGTACGCCTTTAATCCTAGCACTCGGGAGTTAGAGGCAGGTGGATCTTTGTGAGTTCAAGGCCAGCCTGGTCTACAAAGTGAGTTCCAGGACAGCTGGGGCTGTAGGGAGAACCTGTCTCGAAAAAGACAAACAAAAAAACAAAAAACGGATGTGGTGGTGCCCACCTTTGAACCCAGCAGTCTGATCTCTGTAAGTTCGGGGCCAGCCTTGGTTACATAGCGACTTCCATGCCAGCTGGAGCTGCAGGGAGATCCAGTCTCAAAAAAATGTTTTAATATGTTTTAAAATAGCTCGAAAGCTCCTAATATCCTACTGAAATGCAAACCTGTATTCCACTGATTCACACTGTGTCACTGGACCCTGTAAATATGTGCAATTACTATTTTATTTTGTTGCCTTTTTAAAAAATTACATTTACTAATTTATTATTGGGGAACTTCGCATGTGTCATGGGGTGTATGTGGGAGTCAGAAGATAACTTTTGGGGTTCTTTCACCATGTGGGTACTGGGATTGAACTCGGATAGTTCAGGTTGGTGGCAAGCACCTGTAACCGCTGAGCCATATCGTTGGTCCAGTTATTTTTATTTAAAATATCTAAAATAAATAAATAAATAAAATATCTAAAATATCGCCGGGCATGGTGGCCCATACCTTTAGTCCAGGTCTCAGGAGGCAGAGGCAGGGTGGATCTCTGTGAGTTCGGAGGATCGGGAGTTCAGAATCAAACCATGCTACATAGCTCAAAGCCAGCCTCTGCTACATGAGACCCTGCCTCAAAAATCGGATCTGGCTCAGCAATTAAGGACACTGGCTGCTCTTGCAGAGGACCTGGGTTCAGTTCCCTGCACCCACATGGCAGGTAACAACTGTTCATAACTCCAGTTCCAGGCAATCTGAGACTTCTACTGACCTCCACGGGCATTACTGACACCCGTGCTGCTGCAGGCCTCCTTCAGTGCTGGGACCAAAGGTGTGCACCAGCAGGCCTGGCCACACATAAACATTTTTTTTTTTTTGTCTTTTTGAGACAGGGTCTCCCTGTAGTCCCAGCTGTCCTGAAACTCTCTCTGTAGACCAGGCTGGCCTTGAACTCACAAAGATCCACCTGCCTCTGCCTCCCGAGTGCTAGGATTAAAGGTGTGCGCCACCACACCCGGCTAACATTTTTAAACATTTTATTTTTTATTTATTTTATTTTATTTTATTTTATTTTTTTTTATTTTTTTGTCTTTTTGAGACAGGGTCTCCCTGTAGCCCCAGCTGTCCTGGAACTCACTCTGTAGACCAGGCTGGCCTTGAACTCACAAAGATCCTCTTGCCTCTGCCTCCCGAGTGCTAAGGATTAAAGGTGTGCGCCACCACGCCTGGCACTTTTTATTCATTTTTATTTTAAATACATTAAACGTTTTTAAAATTTCTGTTTATGGGCTGGAGTGATAGCCTAGCGGTTAAGAGCACCGACGCTCTTGCAGAGGACCCGGGTTCGATCCCCAGCACCCACATGGCGGCTAAGAACCGTCTGTAACTCCAATTCCAGGAGAACTCCAGTTCCAGGGGAATCCGAGACCCTCTTCTGACCTCCGCGGCATTGCACGACATGGGTGCACAGACCTGCATGCAGACAGTACATTCATACACATACAAAAAAAAAATAAAATAAAAAAAAAAATAAAAAAAAAAATAAAATTTCTGTTTATGTGTCAGTGTATTGCTTGCATATATGTGTAAATGTACCCGTGTCATGCAATGCCTGTGGAGGCCAGAAGAAAGCGTCAGATCCCCTGAACTTTAATTATGGACGGTTGTTAGCTGCCGTGTGGGTGCTGGGAACCGAACCCAGGTCCTCTGCAAGAGCAGTCGGCGCTCTTAACCGCTAGGTCATCTCTCCAACCCCCCAACCCCCCAGCCCCATTTCTTAAGGTTTCACGCCAGCTTTTTCCTTATTGACTTTGCGGCCTGTCCTCTACCGCCACCTACAGGACGAGGTGGGAATGGACATAGTGGACCTCGAGAACCATACTGGGAAGTCTAGGTTCTAGAGAGCCTTGTCTACCTCTACAGACAGTATCTACCTAGGATCACTGCAAACAGGAATTCAGTGGAGGAAACTGAGGCCCACAGAGAACATGATTCCCCCAAACCTTCAGCCCCTGCACTCACGATACAACGTAGACTTTTTTTTTTTTTTGGTGACCCACACCTTTAATCCCAGCACTCGGGAGGCAGAGGCAGGCAGATCTTTGTGAGTTCAAGGCCAGCCTGATCTAAGAGTGAGTTCCAGGACAACTGGGGCTACAGTGGGTGGGAAGGAGCAGGGAAGAGTGTTGGGAAGCCATCATACAGGGCTGGGGAAGGGTTGGAATGTGGCCTGGTGCCCAGTGAGTGCTCAATAGCCTAGCTCCTGGCAAGCAGTCAGTGCCATCACCTGCATATATTCATAAGTGATACAGATCATGGTAAATAGTCTACGTTGTGGGGGCTGGAGAGATGGCCTAGCGGTTAAGAGCGCCAACTGCTCTTGCAGAGGACCCAGGTTCGATCCCCAGCACCCACATGGCGGCTAAAAACCGTCTTTGACTCCAGTTCCAGAGGAATCCGACACCCTCTTCTGACCTCCGTGTGGCATTGCACACGGATGCACAAACCTACATGCAGACAGTACAATCATACACAAAAGAAATAAATAAAAATTTTAAAAAGGAGTGTGCAGTGGTTAGATCAGGGACCCGCCAGGACCACCTGAAGCACAGCTCTGTTCACAATAGCAAAAAGCTGGAACCAACCCAAATGCCCCTCAACTGAGGAGTGGATAGATCTACACAATGGAGTTCTATGCAGCAGTAAAAAAAAGACAACATCATGAACTTTGCAGGTAAATGGATGGAACTGGAAGATATTATGTTAAGTGAAGTAACAGTCCCAGAAAAACAAAGGACAAATGGTATCCCTCATCTGTGGATGCTGGCGCCAATAACCTAGTTGTAAACATTTCTTGTTGAGAGTGATGCATATTGGAAAGAACACCACCACCACCAACAGAAGGGACTGCATCAAAGAACTGACTGAAAGGGTGAATCTGGTGGGGTGGGGGTGTTGGGAGGGGGACACAGTCTGGATTCGATTTGTAACATAATCTTGTACAAAAAAATATGCATATCTGCATGCCACATATATCATAGGGTTTTTAGCATCTTCAGCTTATGATTTTTTTCTTTATTAGGCTGAAAGATGCCATGTTTGAAGGCTCCTCCTTGGCAAGCCTAAACAACTATCAGTTCTGACCTTGTGCTCCACAGAAGGTAATACTTCTTTTTTTTTTTCTTTTCTAGACAGGGTGACTCCAGTGTTCTTTTCCAGGAGGGGTCTGTAGCTCCCTGGCCATTTATTTATTGTTCCCAGTGGACCTTGGCACCTGAGAAGGCTGGACTCTGCCTCTGTCCCCGGCATTCAGCCTCAGGTCTCCCTGTACTCCAGGCTGGCCAGGAGCTCACTATGTAGCCCACACTAGCCTGGATCTCACAAAGTTCTACCTGGAACTAAAGGCATGTGCCACCACACCAGGTTGTCTTTTTTTATTTTATGTGTGTCTTGCCTGCGTTTTGTGCAATGCCTGTGGGGGTCAGAAGAGGGCGACAGATCCCCTGGAACTGCATTTACAGATGGCTGTTAGTGGGATGGGTGTGGGATTCGAACCCGGGTCCTCTGCGGGAGGAGCCGGTGCTGAGACAGCTCTCCAGCCTCCTTCTTGTCTTTTGGACGCCGGGTCTCACTGTACCCCAGGTCAACCCAAGCGTCCAGTCATTTCGGGCCTCAGCTCCTCGCCAGCGCTGAGTGGACAGGCGGGGCTCTGTCCTCCCTCGCCTCCTCCTTTCCGGGGTCCGCGCTCTCGGCGGGGCGCAGTGGCAGGTGCGGGCCTGGGCTGGGCGCCCGCAGCGGCCTCCCGGATTTGTGTGTCTGTGACCCATTTATCTGCGTCGGCAGCTGGCCCTTATCTCCAGGCTGCCCGCGCGGATTAGAGCAGCAGGGGCCAAGGACGAGGGCGACTGACCGGCGGGCGGGGAAGCCGCCGCAGCCAGGGCGGAGCGCTGGGGACTCGCGGGAGCAGGCGGAGGGAAACCCCGCCCAGCGCCAGCTGCGCCCTCTCCGAGACCCCGCCCACCGAGTCGGCCTCGCCTGCGCGGGCCTGCGCGACTTCCCGCCCGCGCAGGTGGGCCGGTGGCTCCTCCACGCGCTGACCCCTGACCCTCGGCTGTCAGCGGCCCCCTAGGGAGCAGCCAGCCCTGTTTTTACCATCCAGGCCTGGATCTGCGGCCCACAAGCTGCCAGAGCCCCATCACCTTGGGCCCTCCGGCCCATGTGACCCCCTCCCCCAGGCGGGAGAGCGGAGACCTCGCTCTGCCCCTCCCCCACTCAGCAACCCCAACACGCTGCCGGCGGGCGTCGGGGCCCACGCAGGTCTTCCCAGCCTGAGAGCACGGGGAGTTCAGAGCAAGGTCTTGTCAGACACACGCGCCGGAGGGCAACCTGGAGCTCCTACTCAGGGGGCCGAGCGCTTGTAGTCCATGGTAGAGTGCTTCTGACTCGGTAGATTGCTTGCGTAGGGTTCCTGAATCCCTGTTTTTCCTGATGGTGCACGGCTTTAATCCCAGCACTTGGGAGGCAGAGGAGGCAGATCGAGTTCAAGGTCTACGAGTTACAGGACAGCGAGAGCTAAAGGGAGACAAAAAAAAAAAACAAAACAAAACAAAAAAAAAACGGAACCCCACTCTGTAGGGAAGCTCCCCACCAGATAGAAGGTACCCAAGGCTAGACCTCAAACACACATCAAGGAGCCATTTCACAGAGGGGAAACGGAGGCTGTCCAGCTCACATGCACACGCACTCTCCTGGATGGTGCATGTACAGTTAATAGTGAACGTGTAAGTAATCAAGCCGGACAGAGGACGTCCCCAGCCGCCCTGCCAGGCCAGTCCCTGGGGTCTCCCCGGGGCAGCCCCAGCTCCGCCAATTCTGGACCGGCTCCTGCTGCTGAGATGGAAACTTCTTCCTCTGCCAAGCTCTTTTTGGCCGATAGCCGTCGGCCTCCCCCACCTTGGCCTGGGTCCCCCTTGGGGACACTGGTGTCCAGGAGGGGTCTGGGCTGCTGAGGAGCGAGCAGAGAAGGGTGGGTGGATGCGTGGAATATTCTGTGATGTTACTTGGGAATCCCTTTGCTGTGTGACCCAGGCGCTCGTGACCTCTCTGAACCTCAGGTTTCACAAGTGTCTCCATTGGCCCTGAGCAGGCAGGGTGGCAGGTTTGGACCTATGGGAACAGATAGATACCGCAGAGGAATTCATTCCCAGGCGAACACACCCAGGGAGGCCACCCCTGGATCCTTGAAAGGGATCAAAGCAGTTGTGTGCCTCTTCGTCTTCCAGCCTCAGTTCCCACAGCCAGCCTCAGTTCCCACAGTCGTAGCCCGGGCATGAGAGGATGAATATTGATGCAATCCGTAATGTAAAATTCTGTAAACCACACTGCAGTCTTCTTTGGCAGCAACCCTGGGGCTCCCACACAGCTGCAAAGAGGTGACACCCCAGTCCTGGTCTCCAGGGAGCTGGACCGCACCCCCACCCCAGGTCCCAGCAGGGGTAAGGTGGGGACTGGCTCATCTGAGCTGGGGGTGGAGACTTCTAGAAAGAGGTGTGTCTGTGTGTGCCCCAGTTCCCAGCTGGGCTCCCCATCGTCACGTCACAGCTGTCTGGGGGTACAGAGGGGATGACAGTGTGTGGGTGACTCAGGAGTGTCAGGACTGGTGTCTCTGGTGTGACCATGTCCGGCCCTGAGCCAGGCAGCCACTTTGGGCCTCTGAGGCTGACTAGATCTTCTCTGTGGGTGTCTGTGAATTGGGGTCACAGGGTGGATGCTGCTCCTGCACCCGCCTTCCAGGTGTCAGCTTCCCCCCTTGCCTCCCCCGAAGTAGCCCCCCATCCCAGAGGAGGAAAAAAGCTGGTCTTTCGAGTTGCGTTGCTAGGACAACCGTTTTACGAGGGTCCACATGGTGGGCACGTGTCCTGCTTTCCATGTGTTGGTCGCCCCCCCCCAACGCCCCCCAGTCACGGTGCTGCCGGGTGAGGCGAGGTGGCCAAGGGGCAGCTAGTGACAGCTTCATGGGGAACTGGCAAGCTGTGGGTATTTGCAAAGGGGGGGGCCACGCCCTGCACACCTGTGCGTGTGTGCAAGAGCTGCTGATCTTCATGCACTTCTGTCCCATTAGGTCTGCTTGGGTCTTTGCACCAGCAACAGGTGTGACACACACGAGAGAGTGTGTGCACAGGCTCAGAGCCCAGCAGTGCCCAGCCTCAGGGGTGCCTTGGCTTCAGGGTGGGTGAAGCCAGCTCAGGACTGTGTGTGGCCTGGCCGTGTCTGTGCATTACACGTATGCATGAAAAGGCAGCGTCCCTTGTGTGTGCACACAGCCTGTGGTCTGATTGCATAGACTTTCCATGTGTGGTTGGTACCCGCCCACCAGGGGGCCGGCTGTGCACGGCAGAGGTGCTTGCCTTTCCGAACAGAGTTCGATTTCTTTATTTACTTATTCATTCATGCATTCATTTATAGTGTTTGTTTTTTTTTTTTTTTGAGACAGGGTCTCCCTTTAGTCCCAGCTGGCCTGGAGCTCGCTCTGTAGACCAGGCTGGCCTTGAACTCACAGAGATCCGCCTGCCTCTGCCTCCAGAGTGCTAGGATTAAAGGCGTGCGACACCACGCCCTGTTATAGTATATTTTTGAGACAGGGTGTCCCTGTCGCCCCAGCTGGCCTGGAACTCTCTATGTAGCCCAGGCTGGCCTGGGTCTCACAGAGATCCATCTGCCTCTGCCTTCGGAGTGCTGGGATGACAGGTGCGTGCCACCACGCCTGTCTAGACTCCTGCCCTAATCTCATCTCCACCCTCCCACTGCCTCATCTTGTCCTGACCCACACTGCACACGGCTCTTCACACACTAGGCACAGGGCCAGAAATCAGTGCACACAGCTTTCCGCAGTCAAGCTCCCACACCCTCTGAGGAGCTACTGAGCAGTCTGCATGGGGAAACTGAGGCAAAGGGCACAAAGTAAGCTGACCAAGGTCACTCGGGCACAGGATGTTTCCGGACCTATGCTGCTGCCTTCCCAAGTTTCCCCAATCCCACTGGGACCCCGGCCGGACTGCGTCCACGTGGGGTGTCCCCAGACCTGGGAACCCGCTTCCAGACCCGACGCCAGGCTGAGCCTGGCACTAGGAGGCCGCGGCGGGGGCGGGGCCACGGGCTGTGGCCCCGCCCCTCGTTCGCCGGGCTCCGCGAGGGGGCGCTCGGGGATTACAGGCGACGAGTTGGGAGGGGGGAGATGTACCTGATAGGGCGCTTTGGGGGGAGTCGGCAGGGGAAGTGTGGGGTCCCTCCTGCAGAACCCTTGTGGCGATGAGGGGCGGGGTTCTCTGACCCGGGATCCTCTTCAGTCCTGGGCTGCCCTGGGTGTCTCTGGGCCTCGGTTTTCCTGGAAGGGCTTCCGAGGACGGGGGGCTTCTTTAGCTTCTCGGGTGGACGTGAGGATGGGAGCATTGATGGGGGACTCTCCCCTCGGGGGAGGGTCGGGAAGGCGCGCTTGGACTCGATTTCAACGCAGGTGCCCGCGAGGATGAGGAACGCTGACTTGGGGTCCAGCGCTCGAGGCGTGGCCTGGGACGCAGAGTATCAGGGGTGTAGAACAGAACGGTGCAAAGTTTCGGATCGAGGAGTGTCTAGGCGCCGGGATCGCGTTCCTGCCACCTGCGCTCCGGGCACGCCCCCCCCGCCTGTGGGCGGGACAAGGGCGGCTCCCGAGCCCGGGAAACCCGAGGCCACGCCCCTGGGAAGACCACGCCCCTCAGCCCCGCCGGCAGCCGCGGCGGGAGAACGCGCGGTGCTCCGTCCGTGCGCCCCGAGCCCCCCGCCTGGCTTTGCATCAGGGGCGCACCCCAGCTTCTCTCCTGCGCGGTCCAGGGGTGCATTCAGCCCGGGAGGGAAGAGAGAGAGCACAGGGGGGACCCCATGGCCCGGCCCGCGTCCTGCACCCTTCGCGGTGGCCTCCTCCGGCACGGGGTCCCCGGGTCCCCTCGGGTCCCCGCGATCCGGATGGCGCACGCGGTGGCTGGGGCCGGGCCGGGCTCGGGGGACAGGAGTCACCACTGACCGGGTCATCTGGAGCCCCCCCAACAGGTAAGCGACGTGGGGGGAACCCCAAGCCAACCCGCCCTCCAGGGTGAGCAGGGGAGGCCACGGAGCCGTGCACACGGCAGGCCCTGCAGCGAGGGGCGCCCGGCCCAGCCTCTGCGCCCAGGGTGCCTCCCCCAGGCAGGTGTGCCCCAGGACCCCCGAGCCCCTCTCAAGGTCCAGGACTCCAGGACAGTGTACATCCCACTTGCACACTCTGGAGGTGCATGTTTCACAGGGGAGGTTGAGGGGACACGGAGATGGTGACAAGGCTGGCGAGGAGGGCTGGTCTTTGGAGGCCCATCTGCGCCCAGAAATAAACATCTGTCGGCAGTGCCTTCCAGCCACTGAGGACACTGTGTCCTGGTGAGGCCCGACCTCGGAGCGCCTGGAGTTTCGTGTTCAGCCACAAGAGGGCGTGGAGCGCTTTGGGGGGGTTCCCTTAAGGGCAAAGCTCAGATTTGAGGGGGGCTGACTAACCCTACTTTTTACACTCTTGCTCCACACCAACCCCAGAGTTGGCTTGTGGGTAAGAAGTCAGGAGGCCCCGGGATTGCTGCAGGGAGTGGTTAGACAACAGGTGGGACGGCAGCAGAAATGGTCCTGAGACGGATTGGGGGTGTCACCTGTCTGGCCCATCTGGGCTCCGAAGTCTAAGCTGGGAGCCTGGGGGTGTGCTGAAAACCGAACCCCTGGCCCTCCTTCCCTCCCACCTCCCCCAACCTCACGTCCGCCGGCACCAACAGTCTTTGACGCTCTTTGTATCTCTAAGCGCCCGGGGCTGAGGAAGCCCCGTTGGGGTGTGACCGCCCTGGCGGATGTCAGTGGCAGACGGATTCCAGCCCTACCAGCTTCTCCGCACCCCAGCCCCTTGTCCGGGCCGGTCGACAACCTTTCCCGTTTCTTTCATCTTGGGACTTCTGAGGGTCCGCCCAAAGCCCGAGGCAACCACTGGCAGCGCTGTCCTGTCTAAAAGCAAATATCCCCATATACGAGGGTGCCCAGATGCTGCCCGTAGGGTTTGTCCCTTTCCTGGCGGGAGGGCTGAGGAGACACCGTTCTCTCTGAGAGGGTGACACAGTTAAAATGAGGCAAAGGATATATAGAAGCTTGCTGGAGAAGGAAGAGGTTCCTAATGGGTGTAGCTGCCTGGAATTGGGCTGTCTGCTGAAGGGGTCCCCGGTCCTCTCAAGGTGGGACAAGGATCTCTGCCTCAAGGGACACTCCAGGGGGCAAATACAACCCCCAATCTACCTGTGAGCAACTACTGAGCACCAGGCAAAGACAGCCAGGGAACAGGCAGGCAAGTGGAGAGACCTGGGGGTGCAGGGGCCCCCAAACAAGCCTTGTCTTTGCAGTGGCTTCCCCGATAGGGGGGACAGGAGTGGGAACTGCACATGAATAGGAACCTATCTGGCAGTAAATGTTCTAGAAGGTTCTACCAGGGGACCAAAAGGGACCAGAATGGCCTCCTTGTCTAAGCTAAATGGACTGGGAACAGGGAACAGTGATGCATGTCTTCCCAGCTGCTGCAGAGGCTGAGGTGGGAGGACTGGGGATCCCAGGCCAGCCTGGGCTACACGATGAGAGACCCTACCTGAAAAAGGAAAAGAAAAAAAGAGAGAGAAATAAACAGGAAAGCAAGGCAGCTTGGGCATGTCCTCAGAGACCATACGGGAGGCAGCTCTCAGCAGGAGCCTCTTCCCTCCTATCTGGGGAAACTGAGGCTCAGCTAGCGAGCATCTTTCCAGGCGTAGTAATACCATTCATCTGGGATGGGAGACCAAACTTGAATTCAGGGTGGGGGAGTGATGTCAGGCAGGTCCCCCCCAGTTCCAGCCCCACCTGGGGCCTGCCTCAGTTTCCCTTCATGCCAGATGGCCAGTGTCCCTGGATAGACTATGGTGGGTGCGCGCGCGCGCACACACACACACACACACACACACACACACACACACACACGGCCCAGTGTGCTCTGGGGCCCGGGCCAGCAGCTCAGCGTCAGCTCTCATTAGCCTCTTGCCATTATCCAAGGGCTCCCGGCAGGGCACATGGGTAGACAAGGTGGGAACTATATGCGGGCAGGTGGGTGTCAGGCGGGCTTAGGCGAGCCTGGCTGGGGCATGTTATGACTTCTCATTTTTATTTCTTTATTTTTACTTTTTAATTTTGTGTATTCATGTACTGAATGCATGTATGTAAATGCACCATGTCATTCAGTGCCCTCCGAACACAGACCTCGATCTTGGAGTTATGGATAGTTGTTAGCTAGCATGTGGGTGCTGGTATTTGAACCCAGGTCCTCTGCAAGAACAGCCAGTGCTCTTAACCCCTCAGCCACCTCTCCAGCCCCTGGTTTTTACTTTTTGGAGCTGGCCTGGAATTGGCTATGTAGACCAGGCTGGCCTCGATCTCACAGATCCACCTGCCTCTGTCTCCTGAGTGCTGGGCAACAGGTGTGCACTGCCAGGTTAAGTCATAATAAGTGTTTGGTGGTGGTGCACCCCTTTAATCCCAGCACTCAGGAAGTAGAGGCAGGGGGATCTCTGTGAGTTCAAGGCCAGCCTGGTCTACACAGCCAATTCCAGGACAGCTGGGGCTGCAGGCAGAATTCTCGCGGTCAGCATGGCACTTTCCATTGGCTGTAGGTCTTCTGGAGAAACGTCACCTCTCTCTCCTGCCTCGTCCTCCTGTTTTTCTTTCTTTTTTTTTTTTTTTTTTTTTTTTTGCTTTTCGAGACAGGGTCTCCCTTTTAGTCCCAGCTGTCCTGGAACTCGCTCTGTAGACCAGGCTGGCCTTGAACTCACATAGATCCGCCTACCTCTACCTCCCGAGTGCTAGGATTAAAGGCATGCGCCACCACGCCCAGCTAGCCCTCCTGTTTTTCTCAGAGCTGATGCAGGGGGGTGACATTTGGGTCACCTGGCTGAAGATGTTTAGTTACTGGGAGTTCTAACCTATCCCACTGCTGTGTGACATTGAGCAATCACTTAACCTCTCTGAGTCTGTTTGTCTGGGTTCAGTTCCCAGCACTCACATGGCAGCTAACAGCTATGGTAACTCCAGTTCCCAGGATTGGATGCCCTCTTCCGGCCTCCAGGGGCATTGCACAACACCAGTGCACTCACATAAAGTCAAACTAATAAATAAGAGTAGTGTTTCCTACACAGCCACAGCCTAGCGGTTAAACCCCTCCTCCAGCCCATCCTTCATCCAGTGCAGATGGGGGGTTGCTGGCGCTAGGAGCACGAGAGGCACTGCATCACTTGGGTCTTGGGTGCTCCCTGCTGCCCAGCAGGGAGGGGGTATCTGCCTGTGCCTCCCCCGACACGCCCCAGGGCCACCGCCCTAAAGACGCCGCATGAGAGCCAGCTGTACTGTGCAGATGTTGTGGGTTTGCCCCCAGATGTGCGAGGCCCGCTGCCCCAGACTTGGTGTCCTGTCAGTGGGTGGAGCTGGGCCCGGGGGCCTCCAAGGGAGGTGAGGAAATGTGTTCTTCCTCAGAACCACACAGCCGAGAGAGAGAGAGAGAGAGAGAGAGAGAGAGAGAGAGAGAGAGAGACCGAGACCCCTGGACCCCAGGCCAAGCCCGCTCCCTCCGGGAGGCCCCCAAACTGCAAAGCACTGCATCTGGGAAAATTAGACCAGTGTATGCGAGCTGCTCCAGTCAGGAACTGCCAGTGCTAGTGGGGAAACTGAGTCACCGAGGGAACAGGACCAAGGAGGAGGATGGACGAGCTTGGGGTCTAGCTTCCCCAAGGACCAGGACTCAGTATGCATCCACATCCCTCCAACGGAGAGAGAGATGGGTGCAGCTGCCGCAGCAGCCCAGTGGGCCACTGGGAAGAACTCAACTGTAGAAGCTAGGGCTTTGAAGGATGAAGAGGAGTTTGCTCTGCCCCGGGGACTTCCCATCTACTGGGGTGCCATCCTGTGGCTATGCCCCTCCCCTGGGCCTGCTGGGATCCTTGTCAGGATCCAGTGGGCATTGTTGAAACCCCTGCAGATGGGCACACCGAGATTCAGAGGAGGAAGAGGAAAGAGCTCTTCCTTCTCACCCAGCTACAGGTGTGGCTCTGGGCCGGGTGCCTGTGGCTTGATGGTGTGTGGCATGGATTCGGATGTGAGCCCCGGGCACGCCCAGCCTGCAGGACCCAGGCACACACATGCCACACACATGGCCCCTGCCACACCTGCGCCACCCCCCAGGTCCCCATTCTGTGCCAAGGACAAACCAAGGACAAACCAGTCGGGTGACCCCAGACAGAGAGGTCATTGTTGGCCACTATCAGGCCCTGCTGCCCCTGAGCTCTGCCTGGGGGGTCCCCGAGGATGCCGGGCACAGCTGGACCCACACCCATTGCTTCCACTTGCTCAGAGCCTGAGGCGGCTCGTAGCTCATTGAGGGAAACTGAGGCATGAGGGCCGGGACGCCGACCTCAACGCAAACTCTGTGGCAAGTCACCTGCTGGCCATGAGCTCAGATTCCAAGTATAAATTCAATCTGACCAAGTATGAGCCGCCTGGCTGATGCCCAGTGCAGCAGGCAAGCCCCGAGCCCAGCCAGTGCTCAGGCCACGTTAACTCTGCAGAGCCAAGCTGGCATAACTGGGGATGATTAAAACAGGAGGCTGGGCCTGCCCACATCACCGCCAGGGGTGCATTCCGCCGCCATCCCCTCCCCTGCCCTCCCCACTGTCGGCTCCTGAGACACAGTCCTCTGCCCAGGTGCCAGAGACAACTCTGGTGTCCGCCTTCCTTGGGAGGACTGGCTGAGCCATGTCCTCTGCCGTACATCCTATGCAAATTGTCCCCACTGTGCAGATGAGAGAACAGATGTGTGGAGTTGGGGGTAGGGTGGAAGACAGGAGACACTTGAAATCTTACTATACATTTGGTGCTCAATAGAGGGGCTGGGCTTCCTGTGTGGGGTTGGTGGTCCTGCTCCAGCCACACATAGGAGTTCCTAGCCCTCGAGTCTGGACTCCAAGTCCTGTGCCTAGTGTCCTCCTATATATGGTTTGCTTCATTCTTCAAACATCTATTAAGCACCTATTGTATACACCAGGTGTGGTGGCACACAGCTGTCATCCCAGCACTTGGGAGGTGGATCAGGAGTTTAGGGCCAGCCTGGCCTACATGAGGTCCTCTGTCCAAATAAACATAGCCATACCCAGTACTGCTGACTATGCTGAGCCCGTTTTGTGCCTCGGTTTCCCCAACTGTAAACCACACAAGAATGGTTAGGCCTTGTATACAGCTTGAGCTTAAACAATGTTGCCTGCTCCTGTCTGGTGGGTGTGGCTCCAGGCATGTGACTTCAGGGTGGGGCTATGCAAATTGCAACAAATGAGATGTCAAATCCCAGGGAGGGCAGGTGGAGTGTGAACCGACCAGCCTAGGTGCAGAGCTAGGGACAGTGGGCAGCGCTGGAGGAGCAGGTCGGAGAACACTAAGACAGTGTGAGGGGTTGGAGCTGTGCTGATGGAGGCCGGGGCTGGGGGACCCAGAGCAGGGAGAGGGGAGGCTCTCTGCAGAGGGCACCATTGGGATTTCACGTTAGGGGCTGTTTCGGGGCACTGCCCAACCCTCTGCAGGGGAAACCGAGGCTCAGATGTGAACAGAAAGTTGTCAGACATCGACCCTGGACGCCCTGGAGCCCCGGGTCCAGGGCGCCACCTGCTGGCTGCTGCCCACTCTGTCACTCCAGCTCGTCCCGCCCAGACTGCATCTGTTGCTAGGATAGGGCTCCATCCTGCCTCAGGGCCTGCACTGGCTGTGGCCCCAGTTAAAACACCTCCCCCACCCCCAGCCTGGCCAACCCCTACCACTGATCAAGTCTGGACTCCACAGTCACCTCCTTAGAAAACCCCTCTGGGACCCCCAGAAGTAGGGTGCGGCTCCCCAGGCTGGCACAGCGCCTTCCCCCCATCCAGCCTGGCAGCCTCTCTCAGCACCATGTTTCCTTCCTTAATGAATCCTGTGCGTGCCATCCATCACTAACGACTCGTTGTTCAAAGGCAGGGGATCCCCCATACCATCTGCAACACCCCACAGTCACCCCATCCTGTCACCACAGGCTGAGCACCCAGTGCCCGCAGGCCCAGGATGCAGCGCTGGAAGGTGGCGGCCATCATCTCCCTGCTGTGCAGCTCCGTGCTGTCCTTCTGGATGTGTCAGGAGGGTCTGCTGCTGCGCCAGCACCTGGGACCTGCGCTCGACCCGCTGCACCGCCCGCCCCGCACCCTGGACGCCCGCATCGCCCGCCTGGCCCAGTGTGAGTGATGGGGGGACGCAATCTGGGAGAACAGCCAGGGGAGGTGGCCTCAGGCCTCCAAGCTAGTAGAGGGAAACTGAGGCTCAGAGGTGGGTGGGGGTTACCTAGGATCAAAGAAAGGGAAGGAGTGAGGAGAGAAATGGTTTAATCCCAGCACTTGGAGGCAGAGGCAGGCAGATTTCTGGGAGATAGAGGCTAGCCTGGGCTACATAGTGAGACCCCCCCATCTCTAAATAAATATATAAATGACATTTAAAATGAAGCTGGGCGTGGTAGTACACAACTTCAATCCCAGCACTCAGGAGGCAGAGTTCAAAGCCAGCCTGGTCTATGTGGTGGGCTCCAGGCCAGCTGGGGCTGCAGGAAGACACCGTCTCAAAAAGACAAAAGGGAAAAAAATCAAAACTTAAGAAAAAAAAGATGAAGGACCAGAGACACGGGAGCCAGGACAGAACCATGGGCAGCAGGTGCGCGTGCCCAAGACATGGGAGCCAAGGCAGAGCCGTGGGCAGCAGGTGTGCGTGCCCACAGCCAGTGCTGGGGTAGCAGGTGCACGTGCCTGACACGGGAGCCAGGGCAGAGTCGTGGGCAGCAGGTGCGCGTGCCCGCAGCCAGTGCCGGGCACATCGCTGCCTGGCCATGCTGCCACCTCACACAGTCCTCCTTTCTTACCGACACAATGGACAAGGGAGTCCTCGGGGTGCTCAGCTCCACGTCCTTCTGCTGGGCTCTGAGACCTGGACACACTGTTTCCCCACAGCCAGGCTGCGCCCAGGGCCCTGCAAGTGCAAAGGGGTCTAGTGGCCCCGTGGCCTGCCCCTCGAGTGCCCAGTGCTTCCCTACTAGGAGAGGACACCCAGTTTTCAATCTGACCCGACACCAAAGACAGAAGAATGCCCGTGAACCAGCCGTCCAGGGGCTCAGGCTTCTGGGGAAACCTGAGCTAAGTGTGGGGACCACAGGACACAGCCGGTCAGCACTGGGTTTGACTGCAGAGACCCACCTGCCTCTGCCTCCCAAGTGCTGGGATCAAAGGCGAGTGCCAGGGTTTGTTTTTGGTTTGAGGCAGGGTCTCAATGTAGCCCAGGCTGGCCTCAAAACTCATTATGTAGCTGAGGATGACCCTGACCTCAGGATCCTCTCTCGTTAAGCCCGGCTTCTCTGTATTTTTGTTTTGTTGTTTGTTTGTTTGTTTGTCTTTTTGAGACAGGATCTCCCTGTAGCCCCAGCTGGCCTAGAACTCACCATGCCTGGCTATCTTAATCATTAATACCCCAATCCTCATTAATTCCTACAGCCCGCCTCCCCCTATTCATACAAATTGCTTATTTGTGTGTGTGTGTGTGTGTGTGTGTGTGTGTGTCTGTCTGTCTGTCTGTCTGTCTATCTGTCTGGGTTTTTTTTGAGCCGGAGTCTCCCTGTAGTCCCAGTTATCCTGGAACTCGCTCTGTAGCCCAGGCTGGACCCGAACTCATGGGACTCCTGCCTCGGTCTCTCACCTGCTGGCATGTCAGGTGTGCACCGTTCCGCCCGACTCTTTTGTCTTTTAGTTATTTTATTATTGATACCCGCATGTACGATCCTGGGGGAGGCCAGCAGAGGGCGGCGGATCCCTGGAACTGCAGTTATGGACCGTAGTTAGACGCCACGCGGGCGCTAGGAACAGAACCGGGGTCCTCTGCAGGGGCAGCCAGTGCTCTAGCCGCCAAACATTTCCAGCCCCAGGTTTTTTTTTTGACAACTCACGTTGTGCTCCCTGCTCCGTGCGTGAGCGTGATCAAACTCCCAGCCATCCTCCTGCCTCGGTGCCGGGCGAGGCAGTGCTGCGCGCCACCCTGAACCCCTCCCCTCTCTCTCCCCGCAGATCGCGCGCTGTTGCAGGGCGCCCCAGACGCCCTGGACCTTCGAGAACTTTCTCCCTGGGCCGGCCGCGCCCCGGGGCCGCGCCGTCGAGGGCTTGGGCCGCGCCGTCGCCGTGCGCGTGCGCGGTCGGGCGTGCAGGCCTGCGGGCTGCGCGAGCTCGAGGTGAGCGTGAGCGAGCTGGGCCTGGGCTACACGTCGGAGGAGACGGTGCTGTTCCGCTACTGCGCAGGCGCTTGCGAGGCGGCCGCGCGCATCTACGACCTGAGCCTACGGCGCCTGCGCCAACGGCGGCGCGTGCGCAGAGAGCGAGTGCGCGCGCAACCCTGCTGCCGCCCGACGGCCTACGAGGAACACGTTTCCTTCTTGGACGAGAACAGTCGCTTCCACACGGTGCACGAGCTGTCGGCGCGCGAGTGCGCATGCGTGTGACGCTACCTCACCACCGCGAACCCACTGTGCCTGGGCAAGATCGGCCGTTGAGGCCGCAGGAACTCTCACGAGAACTGTGTTCATATAAAAGATGGGAATTCAATCCTCCTCATTTGTGCTCTGGGGTGTTTAGGAATAGGTCGAGGTGGGGAGCTCTGGGCAAAAAGGGAAAAAGGAGTGTGGCAGGGAAATGGTTTCCTGGGTAAAGTGCTTAATGGACAAGCTGAGTTGATCTCCAAGCACGGTGGGGTACACCTTTAATCCCAGCACTCCGGAGGCAGAGGCAGGGAGATCTCTGTGAGATAGAGGGTAGCCTGAGCTACATAGGGAGTTCCAGGCCAGCTGTGGCTACAGGGAGATCCTGTCTCAAAAACACAAAATGAGCTGGAGAGTGATGGTTGTGGGTTAAAATCTCTGGTTACACACAGGAACAGGAACCACGTGGTGACCTACACCCGCTGTAACTCGGGTTCCAGGAGGCAGGTGCCCTCTGCTGGCCTCAGCAGGCCCTGCACGCATGTGGTACACTTACATACCTGCAGGCACACATTTCATACACATTGCTGGGCGTGGTGGCTCACGCCTTTAATCCAATCACTCGGGAGGCAGAAGCAGGCGGATCTCTGTGAGTTCTGACTTCAAGTCCAGCCTGGTCTACAGAGCGAGCTCCAGGCCAGCTGGGACTAAAGGGAGACCCTGTCTCAATACCAAAATAATAATAACTGGGGTGCAGTGGTGCAGATGTTTAACCCCAGAGAGGATTCTACTGAAAGCCAGTCTAGCCAAACCAGAGGTCTCCAGGAGCAACGAGAGCCTGTCCGAAAATGCAAGATGTGGCGGGAGCACCCCAGCAGGTCCGTAAGCCACTCAGTAGCGGGAGGAAGTCGAGTGTGCCAGTGCTCACGTTTCAACCCTGCACTTGAGAGGTGGAGACAAAAGAATTGGGTTCAGGGTTAGCCTGGGCTACAGGAGACCATGTCAAAAAAATGAAAGTTGTGGTGCTTTGGGGTTAATGACATCAATGCTTGACCTTCTAGACCCTGCACAGGCTTTCCCTATCCACAACACCCAAAGTGTGTCCTTTGTGGGGTACTAGAAGGGATACGGGATACGGGGTTGGTACAATCAGTTAAAACCAGGAAGCCAATGAAGAGACTGCTGTCTGAGTGGACCAGCAGCGTGAACTTACAACCACTATCTAGTTCTACCAGCTAAAAATACCCCTTTGTCGCTCGCTGCCTGCCTCCTGATGGGACAGGTCTGGGGCGGGTGCCAGCCCCAGGGAGCCCTGAGCCGGCGCCTGGTGGGGTAGAGCTGGCTTCCCACGAACCTGGGTCTCATATCCTTTAAAAACTTTGGGTGGAGCTGGAAGGAGGGGTTTGCATGACCTGGGTGAGCAGGCCTGAGGGTAACAGGCAGTGTCGGGGTCCCGCAGATTGTGGAAGGGGTCCCAGGACCTGAGGATGGGTGTGGAAGGGCACTTGGATGCCACCATGGTGGGACCATGACCCTCTCATATCAAGACCCTCAACTTGGGGGTTTGGGGTACAGCTGTTACTTGCCTAGGTCCCAGGTGGGGTCTTCCCAGGGCACGGTGTCTTCTCCCAGACTCCTTTGCAATCTTAACCCTAACTTTGCAAGACCCCCAGGGAGCTCGGTGAGGGTGGCAGGCCCTGGCCCCTGGGTGGGTTTGAGGGGGGCCTGCCTGGCTTCGGTCCTGGTCTGGCTCCACCAAGCCTTCTTCTAGACCTGTCTGGGGGAGGGGGTCCACATTTCTCACTTTGAGCAGAACCAGCCAGTTACTGGCCAGGCAGCCAGAATCCCCAAAGGCCAAGAAACCTCATAGTGCTGGTTCCCAGCCTCAGTTTCCCCACTCTGCTCAGGCCTGAGGACTTCTCTGTCAGAGGTTGGCCTGGCAGTCTGGGCTGTGGTCCCTGCAGGATGGGTGTTTGCCTGGGTGCGTGGAGAGGCAGGCACCCACCCAGGCCTCCCGGGACCTTGGCGTCCTGTCACTCCCACCCACTTCTGACATCCCAACCTCAGGGCCGGGGTGGAACCCAGCAGCAGCTGGAAAATTAAACAGACTGAAAGCCTACAGGGCTGGGAGGCGCAGGCCACAGGACCCAGGTTCACGTGCACACAGGCCACCCATGTGGGCTGAAGACTTCAGCTTCCACACAGACCCTGACTCAGACTTTGTGTTTCTCTTGTCTGACAGGGTCTCATGTAGTCCAGGCTGGCCTGGAACTCACTATGTAGCCCAGGATGACCTTCAACTCCTAATCCTCCTGAGTGGTAGAATGTGAGGCATATGCCACCATGCGTGGAATAATTCTTAATATTTCTTTTTAAATTTATACACCAAGTGTGGTGATGCATGCACCCCTTTAATCCTCCCAGCACTTGGGAGACAGAGGCAGGTGGATCTCTGTGAGTTCAAGACTGTCATGGAATCTTCATACGAGTTTCCAGGCCAAGCTGGGCTTAAGGGGAGACCATTGTACACATAAAATTATTTATAATAATTTATATATACTATATATATATATTATATAATATATATATATATATTGGTATGGTGCACATATGCAGGTCAGAGGACAGCTTGCAGAACTTGGACCCTCCTTCTACTAGGTGGGTGCCAGAAATCAAAGTCAGGTCTCCAGGCTTGGCTGCAAGCCCCTTTACCTTCTGAGTCCCCTCGTCGGCCCCCTTTGCTATGTCCGTATGTGTGTGTGTGCACTTGAGTGTAGAGGCCAGAGATTAACCACAAGTGTCCTTTTCTATCACTCTCTTCCTCAGTTGTTGAGACAGGGTCTTCCTGTAGCTCTACCTACACCATGTAGCCCAGGCTGGCTACAGTCTCAGAGCTCCACCTGGCTTTGCCTCCCAAATGCTGGAATTAAAGGCCTGCCTGCACCAGCATGCTTGGCCCACCTTGTTTTTTGAGACTCTGTCCCTGAGCCTGGAACTCACTGACTCACCTACACTGACCAGCCATTAGGTCCAGGGTAGAGAGACAGCCTAGAATCCCCAGTGAGGGGCTGGGGGCATGGCTCAAGTAGAGTGACAGCCTGGAATCCCCAGTGAGGGGCTGGGGGCGTGGCTCAGGGTAGAGTGACAGCCTAGGATCCCAGTGAGGGGCTGTGGGCGTGGCTCAGGTAGAGTGACAGCCTAGAAGCCCAGTGAGGGGCTGTGGGCGTGGCTCAGGTAGAGTGACAGCCTAGAATCCCCAGTGAGGGGCTGGGGGCATGGCTCAGGTAGAGTGACAGCCTTGAATCCTAGTGAGGGGCTGGGGGCGTGGCTCAGATAGAGTGACAGCCTAGAATCCCCAGTGAGGGCTGGGGGCGTGGCTCAGGTAGAGTGACAGCCTAGAATCTCCCAGTTGATTGCCTGACTGACACACAGGGTCACTGTATGTAGCCCTGGATGTGCTCAAAGTCCTCTTCCACCTGTGCTCAAGTGCTGGATCACAGATCTGCAACACCACACAGAGTGCCTCACTATTTTTGTTTGTTAAAAAGTATAAGCTGGGCGTTGGTGGTGCACGCCTTTAATTCCAGCACTTAGGAGGCAGAGGCAGGCAAATCTCTGTGAGTTCAAGGTCAGCTTGGTCTACATAGGGAGCTCCAGGCCAGCTGGGACTAAAGAGAGACCCTGTCTCAAAAAGACAAAAAATACAGATATATATATATATATATAATATATATAATATATATAATATAT
>VZQC01008227.1:1519301-1547862 GCA_009823505.1 Rhizomys pruinosus | reverse complement strand
CACGCACGCACGCACGCACACACGCGCACGCGTGCGCTCGCACTTTTTTTTTGTAAAGTAAGGTCCCACTATGTAACCCAGCTGGCCTCAAACTCTCCATGTTCCTACCTTACCAACTCCCAAGTGCTGGGAGAATGTCAAGGAAAATGAGGGGACAGAAGAGGAAAAGGAGCTCCCCTAACTTGAGTGTCAATGATTCCAGTACAATCAGCATTTGATGTAAAGACCGCTAACATAGCAACAAGATTTATTTTATTAAATGACATTTTCTTCATATGCTTGTATATGTGTATGTGTGTGGGTACACACCTGTCACAGAGCGTGTGTGAAGGTCACAGGACAACTTTCAAGAGTTGGTTCTCTCTTTTTACCATGAGGGTCATGGGGACCCAACTCAGGTTGTTAGACTTGGTGCCAAGCACCTTTATTGTTGAAACCATCTCCTTAGCTCCTAATATATCTTTTTTTTTTCTTTTGTCTTTTTGAGACAGGGTCTCCCTGTAGCCCCAGCTGTCCTGGAACTCACTCTATAGACCAGGCTGGCCTTGAACTCACAAAGATCCGCCTGCCTCTGCCTCCCAAGTGCTAGGATTAAAGGCGTGCGCCACCACGCCGGGCTTCAAGTTTTCTTATGTATGAAACCATTTCATTCTAGAAATTCAAAGTTTGACATTGGAACAGACCTCTTGCTCAAAGGATAAAATACATATAAGGGCCAGGCGTAGTGGTGCACGCCTTGTGGGTTTTGTTTTTTGTTGTTGTTGTTGTTGTTTTTGTGTTTTTGAGACAGGGTCTCCCTGTAGCCCCAGCTGGCCTGGAACTCACTGTGCACCAGGCTGGCCTTGAACTCACAGAGATCTGCTTCCCTGGTGCTGGGATGCCTGGGGGGCACTAGCGGGCCCTTTTGTCTGTAAAAGTGAAGCATCCCACACACGGGCACACTCCTAGAGTGACTGGCAGAAAACCTGGGAAGTGGAGGGAGGACAGGGGCAGAGAGTAAAGGTCATCTGGAAAGGGAGAACAGTGAGTGGAAGAACAGACGGGGATCAGGTAGAGCCTGGCCGGCCGGCAGCTCAGGTGAACCACGCGGCCACGCTGGGGATCCTCTGGTACCTCTGGTCCCACTGCAGCTTCTGACATGCCTTGCAGAAGGCCAGCGCCCAGCTCCCCCTTTGAGGTCTCAGCCTTTCCCGCCATCGGAAGTAGCTGAGGTAGCGCTGCTCGTCCCCAGCCAGCTCCTGCAAGTACCCAGCCAGCTCCCGGGGGCTCAGGAAATCGTCCACATGGATGAAGGCATCTGGCGGCAGGAAGTACTCGTAGTTTCTCCTGCTGGGCCCCAAGACCACGGGCACCGCCCAGGCCTGGATCGCATTGTGCCACAGCTTCTCTGTGATGTAGTCCTGGTGCTGGGAGTTCTCGAAAGCCAGGTAGAATTTGTATCTGGCCAGCGTGGTCAGCATGTTCTCTCGGGGCAGCGGCAAATGTCCGTGGCCATACACGTCCACAGACAGGTGGACCTTGAGTTTCTCATAGTAGCGAACCCGGGCTGACTGCGGATTCCAGTTGGACACAGCCCAGGCCACCAGCAATGTCTTGGTGGACAGGTTGACCTGGGTGTGCACATCCAGGCCCGGCCATGGCTCCAGCCAGCCATAGGGGGTGAAGACATCAGAGTCCCTGCGGTAGGACATGGTCAGGTTGAAGTAGCCATCCAGGGCAGCCAGACGGGGACTGTGGCTAGGTGACTCCATGTTGAACCACACCCAGCGCTGGCTTGGTGGCCTCGGGGACTGTGGTAGCTGGGACCGGGGATTGGAGCAGATCTCCCTGTGGTGGAAGATGACGGCATCTGCCCGTGAGTACACATTCCTGTTGGGGGTCAGCACGCAGTCGGCTGTGCCAGGGAGAATCTGGGAACAGGGTGACAGGGCCACTGGGATGTGGAATGGCCAGGTCCACAATAAGATTCGCAGGGGCCGCTGGGCTGGGGCCGCTGGGGTGAGCTCTGCACCTGCCTGGGCACTGGGATCTCGGACACTGGCACTGTCATAGGACACCCATATGTAAGAGAAGAGACACACAGCTACCAGCAGCTGTATGAGTAGAGCAGACAGACAGGGTCCGGAGGGACAGCGCTGCTTAGCCAGCCAGGAAGGATCCATTGCTCAGATGGCCTGGAAGGAGATGAGAAGCGAGACGGGGTCACCAACCGTGTGTGGGATGAGTGGGGCAAGGCCACGTTCTCACCTTGCAGGTCACCTAGGGCAGCCTCCAAACCGAGGTTTAGATCCAGGCATGGTGGCGCACGCCTTTAAGACCAGCACTTGGGGGCTGGAGAGATGGCCTAGCAGTTAAGAGTGCCAACTGCTCTTGCAGAGGACCTGGGTTCGATCCCCAGCACCCACATGGCAGCTGAGAAACGTCTTTAACTCCAGTTCCAGGGGAATCCAATGCCCTCTTCTGACCTCTGCGGCATTGCACAACACAGGTGCACCAACCTACATGCAGACAGTACATTCACACACATACAAAAACAAATAAAATTCAAAAAAATTTAAAAACCAGCACTCGGGAGGCAGAGGCAGATAGATTTCTGTGAGTTCAAGGCCAGCCTGGTCTGCACAGTGAGTTCCAGGACAACTGAGGCTACAGGGATTCTTTGTCTCAAAAAGAACCCCCTCCCCTCAAAAAAAACCTGCTTTAATTTCTAAATGATGGTGCTGGAGAAATGGCAGTTAAGAGCACTAGTCGTTCTTGCCGAGGATCCAGGTTTAAATCTCAGCACCGATATGGCTTCTTTTTTTTTTTTTTTTTTTTTTTTNTTTTTTGGTCTTTTGGAGACATGGTCTCCCTGTAGCCCCAGCTGGCCTAGAACTTGCTCTGTAGACCAGGCTGGCCTTGAACTCACAGAGATCTGCCTCCCAAGTGCTAGGATTAAAGGCGTGCGCCACCACGCCCGGCTGCCAGAGCTTCTAATAACTGTTCCCAACTCCAGTTCCAGAGAGGCAGTGGCCTCCTCTGCCCTCTACAGACATTGCCCGACATGGTGCACTTACATGCATGGGGGCAAAGTATTCATACACATCAAATAAAAAGAAAGAAGAGAAAAAAAAAAGAAGGAAAGAAAGGAAAGGAAGGGCTGAAGAGATGCTCAGCAGATAAGAGCATGGGCTGCTCTTGCAGAGGACCAGGGTTCGGTTCCTAGCACCTACATGGCAGCTAACAACCGTCTTTAGCTTCAGTTCTGGGGGACCCGACATCCTCTTCTGGCCTCTGAGGGCATTGCACACACATGTATGGCACCCACCTACATACAGGCAACACTCATACAAAATAATAAGTAAAATATTTAAAAAGAAAGAAAGAAAAAGCCAGTGGAGCACAGGTCTGAGAGGAGCAGGCGGGCGGCAGCCTCGCGCTCCCAGAGCCCGGCTCCAGGTGAGCTCTTGCCCTGCCTTCCCTATGTGGCGGGCTGTGACTCGGAAGTGGAAGCCAGCCAAACCCTTTTATTCCCTAAATTGTTTTTGGTCCGAGAGTTTTATCCCAGCCAATAAATACATTGCCTAAAGGGAAAAAAAAAATCCCAACTTGCCACAACTTTATATAAAAGAAGAAATATGGGGATAATTGAAAGGGCTCAGGGGTGCAGGTGCTGGCCCCCAAAGCTGCAAGCCTGAATTTGATCCCCAGGTCCAAAGGATGAAGAAGAGAATAGGCTCCTGGAGGTAGTCCCTGCCCCCACATGTGAGCTGCCACATCCGCAGTCACTCACAGAATACGGGGTGGTGGGGCAAGAAGAGGAATGGGTCTCGATTTTATTGAATTTTTTTTTTGAGACAGGGTCTCCCTGTAGCCCCAGCTGGCCTGGAACTCGCTCTGTAGACCAGGCTGGCCTTGAACTCACAGAGATCCACCTGCCTCTGCCTCCCCAGTGCTAGGACTAAAGGCATGCACCACCACATCTGGCTTAAAGGCAGTTCTTAGCCACCATGTGGGTGCTGGGAATCGAACCCAGGTCCTCTGCAAGAGCAGTTGGCACTCTTAACCTCTGAGCCGTCTCTCCACCCGCACTGATTGGAAATTTTCTATGAAATGCACAAAGCTTCGATAAAATTTGGCTTTGAAAAAAAAAAAAAGAATTCAAACCCATTCAAATGAAAAAAAGAAATTTCCAGAAGATAGCAAATTGGATTATGGGAGAGTGAGAAAGAGAATCACACAGACAGATTTGCAGACAGTGGGAAAGGGAAAAACACAGACACACAAGCATTCTTATTCATCCCAGTAAACTAAGACTTGCATAGTAAGAATTTGCCAACTGCAGAATGAAGTATTGAAAATGACAAATATGTCAGAAAGTGATGTCTTTTGATAATTGAACCTTGAGAAAACAGCAATATTTTAATAAAAGCAATATGAATAAGGAAAAAAATAGAATAAGGCATGTGTATTAGTCACTTTTCCGTTGTTGTGATAAAACAACTGTGACCAAGGGAACTTATTAAAGGAAGAGTTTATTTGAGCGCATCAGGGAATTAGAGTCCATTGTGGTGGGAGGCATGGTGGCAGTGGCTGGAGCAGAAAGCCAAGGCTCACATCTTCCAATGAGCACAGGAAGCAGAGAAAGAGCGACTGGAGCCTGTAAGGCTTGTCGAACTCAGTAAGCCCGCCCCCAGTGACATACTTCCTCCAGCATGGCCACACCTTCTAAGACCACCCAACACAGCGCCCCCAACTGGGGACAAATTGTCTGAATACTTGAAGCCTATTGGGGACATTCTCATTTAAACCATCACAGCATGCAAGCTGGCAGGTTACCTATGGGAACACTACTTGACTAGTGAATCTATGGCTTAACCAGAAATGGTGTTGCTAGGGCTTGGAGGAAGTTCTGAAGACAGATGGGAGTGCTGACTGGATCTTCTATTTCCTTTTCCTTTATGACATTTATTTTTGTTGTGTTACAGATGGAATCCAGGGCTTGGGCTAATTAGGCTGTCACTCTACCCTGAGTCACACCCCCAGCCCCTCACTGGGGATTCTAGGCTGTCACTCTATCTGAGTCACGCCCCAGCCCCTCACTGGGGAGTCACTCTACCCCTGCCGCAGCCCTCTGCTGAAGTTGGCCTGCTGTTTGAACTTCTGTGTTGGCCTGTGTGCTTTCCACCCAGCTGTTATGTGAAGGGATGGACAGGGAACAAATATTGAAATCCTTTTTTGTGGCAAGGTTTTTGGGAGAGAACCTTGCAGGACAAGTTGTCCCAGACCTGAAAGGGCAGGTTGGCCTCCCGTCACCTGCTGCTGGACATTTGGGTATCTTGCTGTGTGCCCAAGGCTGACAGGTTGGCTGTCCGAACCATAGTTACGTGGCCCTTTTTGAGTAGCCTCAACTCAGAGCCAGTGAGTTCTCAGTTTGAGACAGGAATAAAGAAGGAAGGGTGGGGCTTGAAGACTTCCATATTCAGTCCAAGACATCCTCCCGAGGAAAAGATTGTAAAAATTCATATTTCTAGAATAGTACAAAAAAAGTCTCTAAAAACAAAACAAAACAGAGATGGTGTCAGGCATGGTGCCTGGCTGTGACACACACTTGTAATCCCAGCACTGGGAGCAGAGGATCTCTGTGAAATCAAGGCTAGCTGGTCTACCCAGTGAGTTCCAGGCCAGCTGGGGGTACAGGAGACCTTATCTCAGAAAGCCAAAGAACAAACAAAAAAGAAAACAAAACTCTGGAACTGTAGTATTGCCTCTTGGTTTACGGTTGTCACCGCAGCGCAGCGCTCTCCCGGTGAGACGGGCTCTCCCGGTGAGACGGGAGAAGGCCGTGAGGAGGCTTATCTGCACTCAGAATCAGGGCTATGGCTGGGGTCCGATGGGTTCTGTGCTTAGAGCTTGGAGTTAGTAGAGCGCTCACCCAGCATTTACAGAGACCTTTTTCCCACCCCTCATAAGCCAGGTGTGGTGGCACGCACCTGTCACCCCAGCAGGGGTCAGGAGTTCAGTGTCATCCTCAGCTACATAGTGAATAGAAGGTCAGCCTGGGCTACATAACACCCTCAGAAGATACAAAACAATACAAAACCCAAAAAAATGTGAACAAAATACACATCTGGATATTGTTCAAGGTTGACCTCAGCTACATAGTAGGTTGGAGGGCAGCCCGGGCTATATAAGACCCCCCAAAAAACCCACAAAGGAAACACAACAGAAGAAAATCCAAATGACCAAAACACACATATGGGAAGAGAATCGAACCTCAGCAGGTGGCCGGGCAGCCTGCGAACTGCGCAAGTGCTAATCCAGCCCTAGGCCAAGGTGTGGTGGAGATGCCAGGCCGCTCTGCCTGGCATATCTGGGGAGTCTGGGGGAGTCTGCCCTGCCCCAGGAATCCAGATCTGCCCCGCTCCCTCCAGTTCCACGCTATCTTGTCCACTAAAGCAGACCCTCTGCCTCTGACCAGGCCCAGTCAGAGCCACAAGAGCAGAGGCAAGTGGGACAGGGTGGAGTGCGGGGGGGACTGGCTGTGCCATGCTCAGCATAGGGCAAAAATCATCTCTTGGGTGGCCTTACCTGAAGCAGGGGCAGGTGGAAGGCCCCAAGGAGGGTCGGCCAGTGACAGATGTGCTCGATGTGCTCTGAGGACACCAGTGAAGTGAACCCGATGGGAAGAAGGAAATAGAAAAGCCAGTCCGGGACCATCCAGCAGGTGACTCAGTATATAGATAGCTGAGAGCCAGCCCATTTCAATAAGCAAACACCAGCCACCTATCTAGCTTTCATTACCCAAGTTACCAGTCAGAGGAATGGTGCCCAGAGTTCAATAATTCAATCTCAGCTGGGCGTGGTGGCACACACCTTTAATCCTAGCACTTGGGAGGCAGAGGTAGGCGGATCTTTGTGAGTTCAAGGCCAGCCTGGTCTACAGAGCAAGTTCCAGGACAGCTGGGGCTACAGGGAGACCCTGTCTCAAAAATACCAAAAAAAAACAAAAAAAAAAAAAAAAAAATTCCAATTCCCTGTCTAGCAGGGCTGTCCATTATGCCTCTGGCATGGCTCAAACCAGTTCTGAGTGCCAAGGCAGGCATCCAGAAGGTTCCCGAACCCCACCTGGCCCCTCTGCTGTTTAAATGAAATAAAAAGGAGATTGAACAGCCTGTGCAAAGGCCCTGTAGCCCTGCAAGTCCTGAGTCCTCTTAGAAATTGGGGGAATAGCTGAAGTTGGAGGGGATGTGCAGAGTCACTTCCAGCACCCAGCATGCAGAGTGATTGCTCTGCACAGGCAGTAGGGAGCCATGGCAGGTGTGACACAGAGAGTACAGGACATGACTTGCTCTTCCAGGTGGAAAAGACACAGTGAATGTGATGGGTGTGTGGCATGCAGGTGTCCATCACACTGAGGCTCAGATCCTATGCTGACCCCCGACCCCCCAATCTGTTCTTCTAACTAGTTATTGAGAAACCATTTCCCTCCACTACCCTCAAAGACAGGAGAATGTTCTTGGGGCACAGCCTTCAGAGCCCTGGTCTTCCCTTGCTGCTGGGGTAGCCCTGAGCCCCACCACAGTGGCTGGCTTGATTGGCAGACAGCCTTCGGGGATGCTGTTCCTAGGGCTGAGGGGATCAGGCTGTGACTTAATAAAGCTTGACTCTGGTTTTCAGTCTTGTCGTGTGTCCTGGGTTGTGGCCAGGCCTCAAGTGGATCAGCTTTGAGGGCTGGGTGGCGACCGTGGTTAGATAAACTCCCAGCTGGAGGCATTCGATGTGTCATCTGCATCCTCTGTGCTCACTTCAATCTGTTTGTCTTTTTTAATTTTAATTTTTTTTATTTTAAAAAGATTTTATTCATTTTGATCAGCGAGAAAAGGACAATCTCAATGCAACTTGTCACCCAATTGTAGCTGAATCTCACAGATTCACTATTTTAGTAACCGTACTACTAACATAACTTGAATGTTCTCCGTTCTATTCTCTATGGTTGCATGTTGAAATAAACAATTCTTAATACCCAACATTGGTACTTGGCCATAAAATGAGACCAAGGATGTAACCTGATAGCCCAGCAAGTACAAATGATCATTGGACAAATTGTAGGCATTAGAAAAAAAGGCTCAGGNCCCAGATTAATATTCCTTACTCTCCTTCACAATTAATGAAATCATAATGCTATATTAAAACAGCTATCTCCAGGAGACTATTCAGTAAGCAATTTTCATGGACAATAGGTTGGTGGGGATTTAGGGGTAGAAGACTTGAAGGGGCTTTCACAGGACAGAGTAATTTTTTTTTTTTTTTTGTCTTTTCGAGACAGGGTCTCTTTGTAGCCCCAGCTGTCCTGGAGCTCACTCTGTAGACCAGGTTGGCCTTGAACTCACAAAGATCTACCTGCCTCTGCCTCCCGAGTGCTAGGATTAAAGGTGTGCACCACCACACCCTGCCAGAGTACTGTTTTATTGAGATATGTTTGTAATGATCAGAAAAACTCCATTTTGGATAGAGAAACCGTTTAAGTTTAGTTTAGTCTTAGCTCAAGGTTGCATGGCAAACTCCAGGCAGCCCAAACCCCCTCCCCTTTCTTTACGACTGACCAGCTGCAAGTCCAAACATTGAAACATAGACATAATTAACTATTGATACTTTGCTTCTCTAACTTGCTTATCCTGCTTAAAGGCACCCTGACATTTTCTAAGTGGGCCAAAAGTGCAGGGCAGATTTGCTCCGTTGGCCTCCCCTTTAAAAGGTTCTCTCTTAGACTCATTCTGGGCTGCAGTCAGATTGACAAGACTGTGTGCCAGACAGACAGGCATAATTGGGCACTGAGACAATTTGTGAGTGGCGCTGTTTTTTCTTTGGAATAAATTTGGATGATTTACATTTGGCTTTGGCTCTGGGGTCCTTCCTGGTATTTTCAAGCTCTGTAATTCATTTTTGTAATTCATTTCATATTCATTTTTGATGGCTAGAGGCAGATGGGCTGAATTACTGCTGTTATCACTACACCTAAACAACATAGTCATACGATTCACCCAGCTAACATTTTTTTTTAACATTTGTTAATTCGGCATTTAAATGCTTTCATCAACTACCAGAGAAGACAATGGAATAGTTCTTAGCTTTTGGGACATAAAAATCAATTCAAGAAAATATATGCAACAGACTAAAAAATTTACTGTTTGTCCATTTCTTTCAAATACTTTTATTTTCTAAGTTTCTGAAGCAAATTGAAGATGATTTTATTCAATAATCAAGACTATTCCTAGATGTACTAATGTAATTTCTGAGTACAAAACAAGCTCATAATTTATTACTTAGCTACAGAGGAGATGCAATCATAGCTATGTTGGCAATTTGAAAAAAAAAAGTATCTGACAAATGCCAGGGCATGAAATAATGGAGTAAATCCAAGCATATTCTGATTTTGATACCCAATAAACAGGTAGTGTCTGTCTTTATAATCTTTAGAGAGAGCACTATGAGTGTTACAGAGGAAAGAAAGATTCAGCAAAATGCAGCCCACTGGTAATTCATCTAATGAAAGAACCAGCCAGCTAGAAGCTATGATTTCTGAATGGATTCTGTTGTTCTTCCTTTGTACTGTGGGTCATGAAATGTATAGCCTGCTGGAGCTTTGGTTCAGAGGATCATTTTGAAATCATTTCCCTGGGGCTGGGGAGAGCACTTAGTTTTAAGTGTCTATTGGGCAAGCATGAAGACATATGTTTGGATTCCTAGAACTCATGTAAAAAGCAGGGCACCGTGGCTTATGCTTGTAACCCCAGCACTAAGGGAGTAGTGGAGAGGGACAGGTGGATGCCTGGAGCTCACCAGCCAGTCATTCTACCTAAACTGATGAGCTTCAGGTTCACTGAGAGACCCTGTCTCAAAACATAAAGGTGGAGGGGCTGAAGAGATGGCTCAGCAGTTAAGAGTACTGGCTACTCTTTCAGGGGACACAGGTTCGATTCCCAGCACCCACATGGTAACTAACAACTATCCATAACTCCAGTTCCAGGGGCTCTGATACCCTCTTTTGATTTCCATGGGCACTGTACTTACATATATGTAGTCAATCCACTCATACAGAAAATAAAAAATAAAAGGTGGAGAGCTACCAAGAAAGAGCCCCAATAGCAGCCTTGAGCTTCCACTTTTGCAAATGCACACAGGTGCTCACACCTACACTAATAAGTGCATACAACACACACAGAGAGTGACATGCTAATAAGTGCATACAACACACACACAGAGTGACATGCTAATAAGTGCATACAGCACACACAGAAAGTGACATGTAAAAATCATTTTCTAATATTTTACTTTGATTGCTAACTCAAACCAAGAGAATTTTTTTTTTATTATTATTTTTCTTTGCATGTGTATGAATGTACTGTCTGCATGCAGGTCTGTGCACCCGTGTCGTGCAATGCCGCGGAGGTCAGAAGTGGGTGTCGGATTCCCCTGGAGCTGGAGTTCTCCTGGAATTGGAGCTTCAGACGGTTCTCAGCCGCCATGTGGGTGCTGGGGATCGAACCCGGGTCCTCTGCAAGAGCGGTCGGTGCTCTTACCCGCTAGGCCATCTCTCCAGCCCCCAAAGCTTTTTCTAGCAGACAAACTGATTCTTTCAAAGTCCAAGTAATCTGTAAATTATGGTTTGTAAGATAGGAACAAAGCAAAGGTAGCTATTAACAAGCTTTGTGTTAACATATTTTTCTTAAATTTTGGTGTGGGGATGGAACCCGGGGCCTCACATGTTAAGGCAGAACACCTATGCCATGTGCCAATGAGGTACGTACAATCTCAGCCCAGTAAGTGCTTTTCTTAAAAGTACACTTTAAAAAAGCATTGTGTGCTAGAAAGCGTCCACTAATCCATTACTAAGACATAGTTTCAGTCTCCAGATACATATCCAGAGGGAAAAGAACATTATTTAAAAGACATGGTAAAAATCTCACTTAACAAAAAAAATGAAGCCTTAAACTTAAGAGCACAGAACAGACCTATTAAAGAGGGAACAAGGTGACACGGACCAGTCTCTCTGTGGACAATTACAAAATAAACTGTGCCTTAATTATTGCTTCTTTAAAATTACATTTTTACAGAACTATGTAGTACCTGACGCAGAAAAGCGATCACATAAGGAAGCATTTATTTGAGGTTTAACATGAAATCATACAAATAAAATTTGTATAAACACAAATCCACACTGAGTCATAACACAGATAGCAAGGACAAAGTAAAAACAAAGAAACTAATTGGCAGCTATATACAGTTGGACACTAATTGTGTCATGTACACACTAGAAAGTCTTTTACAAAATAATCAGATCAACAGAAGATCAAGCAATCTTCAATGTCTTCCTGTAAGACGGTTTCTTTACACCTGCTTTCTTCCAATGTGCTCCTTTATTTTTTTTAATTTTATTTATTTCTGTATGTGTATGAATGTACTGTCTGCATGCAGGTGTGTGCACCTGTGTCGTGCAATGCTGCGGAGGTCAGAAGAGGGTCTCGGATTCCCCTGGAACTGGAGTTCTCCTGGAATTGGAGTTTCAGACGGTTCTCAGCCGCCATGTGGGTGCTGGGGATCAAACCCGGGTCCTCTGTAAGAGCGGTCAGCGCTCTCAACCGCTAGGCCATCTCTCCAGCCCCCTGATATCTGCTTTCTAACAATTTCTTTACTGGCTCTTCATCTGTATATGTGATAAAACAGAATCCTCTTCTTTCATTTGTTTTTGTATCCAAGGGAAGTTCAATATTTTCAATCTTTCCAAAGGCTCCAAAATATTCTTTAATTTGTTCTTCTAAAGTATCTGGGCTCAGTCCACCCACAAAAACCTTTTTAGGGGGTTCTTTCCCTTTTAAAGCTTTGGCCCTTTTGGGGTCTACCGATTTGCCATCCAGTTTGTGTTCTTTCAGTCCCAAAACCTTATCAACACTAGCAGCATCTTTGAAAAGTACAAATCCAAATCCTCTTGATCTTCCAGTGACTGGATCTGTTTTAATTGTGCAGTCTACAACTTCCCCAAACTGAGACAAATACTCAGTGAGATCTTTCTTGCTTGTGTCCCAGCTCAAGCCTCCAATAAACATTTTACCGTTATCCTGCTGGTTCTTGCTTGCGTTGATCTTGGAGCCCTCTGCGAATTCCTCTATGTTGCTATACTCATGTCCTCCATAGTGGCGGAGCTGTCGGCAAGGGCGTGCTGGAGCGCAGTACGGGCTCCGGGGGCAGCGGCGGCGGAGCGTTGTATGGAGCTGGATTGAAAATGGCGGCGAAAGAGCTAATTTTAAATTTTTTTAAAATTTCATTTTAGGCCAGGCGTGACGGCACATGCCTTTAATCCTAGCACTCAGGAGGCAGAGACAGGTGGATCTTTGTGAGTTCAGGGCCAGCTGGGTCTACAGAGTGAGTTCCAGGACAGCTGGGGCTACAGGGAGACCCTGTCTCAAAAAGACCAAATAAATAAATAAATAAGATAAAATAAAATAAAATTTTACTTTATGTATATGAGTGTATTGCTTGCATGTGTGCATGTGTGTGAACCATGTGTCTGTCTTGTGCACCGTGTGTGTGCAGTGCCCAAGGAGGCCTGAAGCAGGCACTGGATCCCCTGGGATCTGGAGCTGACCGACGGTTGCTGGCCGCCATGTGGGTGCTGGGAGCTGGTCTTAGGAGCTCTGCACGAGCTGTCTCCACCTTTATTACATTTTCCTAAACATTTGTCTTGTGTGTCTGGCAGGAAGTCAGAGGACAACTTTTGTGACTTGGTTCTCTCCTTCACCCATGTGGAGCCCAGGGATCAAACTCAGGCTCTCAGGCTTGGCAGCAAGCCTCCTTACCCACTGAGCCCTCTTGCCAGCCCGTTCCAGGAAGCCACCCTGGATTGTCGTCGTCGTCCCCCCCCCATAAGCCAGTTGTCCATATCTGTGGCAGCTTGTGCACCAAGAGAAGTTTAGGGTGTCCCCAGACAGGCAGGAAGGTGAGGGGGAGCTGGGACTGGAGCCAGAGGGAGCCCTGTCCCCCACCCCCAGTACCTCACTTGCCTCCAGCAGCAAGCAGTTCACATGCATTAGATGCATGACCAGATAGATCTTGGCGGTAGCACTGAGTCTGGGGCTGTTCACCCCAGGGGTCTCCTGCATGATGGGTGTCTATCAGCAGGTTACTGTGGGGTGTGGGCTGCAGAGGGAAGCAGGGCCCAGGGCTGATGGAATTTTCCACATTCCAGAATCCAACCTTGCCAGAGCCTCCTGCAGGTTGCCAGACTAGGGGCTCAGCCCTAC
Source organism: Rhizomys pruinosus (assembly GCA_009823505.1). Lineage (NCBI taxonomy): Eukaryota > Metazoa > Chordata > Mammalia > Rodentia > Spalacidae > Rhizomys > Rhizomys pruinosus. The sequence goes on along the minus strand of VZQC01008227.1, from coordinate 1,534,582 downwards.
AGGGTGGGTGGAGGGGCTCCGGGGGAAGCACTGGGGTCTTCGGAGGGCCCTGACCCTGTAGCTCACTGCCCACGCTTGGCTGGCCTCAAAAGCCATCTTTGTCCTCCCTGGCACACCCTGACCTTTGATTTCCCTTTCCTTCCAAAGGTGGCACAGCTGTCGGCTCCCAGATGCCCTGCCGGGAATATTTGTACTGTATGGCCTTCCTGGTCCCCACCTTGATCACACAGATGGGAAGCCAGGCAGGACCCACCCCTGGCCTGTTGAGACCAGCCCTGGGGGTCACAGTCCATCCCCCTCTCCCCAGTGCATAGTGTTGTGTGACCCAAGGCATCTTCTGACCCTCTCTGAGTCAGAGTTTCCCAGTCTAGCTTCCATAGCAGAGAGCTGGACCTAGAGCCCAGGATGGGAGACCCTGGAAATGGCTCCCCCAGCCTCAGGATAAGCCACCAGCATTCAGGGTGTTGCAAGGCTGTTTGCAGACCTCCCCAGACCCTCCCCAGACCTCCCCAGACCTCCCCAGACCCTCCCCAGACCTCCCTAGGACCCTCCCCAGACCCTCCCCAGACACTCCCCAGACCTCCCTGCCTTCCCTGCTGGGAATTTTCTCCCTGGGGTCTCAGAGTTGCTGGTGGGTGGAGGGGCCCACTCCTCCCCCAGGGAGCAATATATCACTGTGCTTTGGGGTACAGTGAGACTGACCTCCCAGGTCCCCACATCTGTCCCTCATGCACTCAGAGCCAGCTCCTCCCCTGCTTCCAGAAGGCCCTCGCATAGCCTCAGGGCCTCTCCAGCTACACCCAGCCAGGTGTGGGGAGAGGGGCCCAGGTGTGCTGCGTGGGTGGCACAAGCTCAGCCGGTCACCAGCAGGCTTGGCAGGCGCACCAGGCCCCCCCACATTATCATCCATCGGGACACCTTCCACCTTTGGCTTCTGTGTATTCTCTATAAAGATGGAGAAACTGAGACCCAGAACGCCCCCAGCATGCACCAGTCTTAACCCTTCCTGACTCAAGCTGGCTTAGCATCCTTGTCAATAGCAGTTACCTAAAGCCCAGAATGTTCCTGAAAATTACAGAATATTCTGCGAAATTCCACACCATTCTGCACCATTGTGGAAGATTCCAGATCTCTTCATTTACAGTCTTAGGACACTTGTTGCCCCTACCAGGTGGACCTAGGCTAGAATCTGGACCCAACTGCCCTTGGACTTCCTGTTTTTGCCACAGGGCCTTGGGCATCTACCTGGGATCTGTTCCCAGCATGCATGTGGTGGCTAACAACCATCTTAACTCCAGTTCCAGGGGATCAGATGCCCTCTCCTGGCCTCTGTGGGCATCACACACATACATACAAAAACATACACATAAAGTAAAGATAAATAATATCATCCAGGTGTGGAGGTGTACACCTTTAATCCCAGAACTTGGGAGGCAGGGGAAGGTGGATATAGCTGTAAATTTAAGGCCAGCCTGGTCTACATAGCAAGTTCCAGGCCAGATGAGCTACACAGGAGACCCTGTCTCAAAAAAAGAGAGGGGCACTGGAGAGATGGTTCAGCGGTTAAGAGCACCGATTGCTCTTGCACCCACATGGAGGCTAAGAACCGTCTTTAAGCCAGGTGTGGTGGCACACACTTTTAATCCCAGCACTAGGGAGGCAGAGGCAGGCAGATCTCTGTGAGTTCAAGGCCAGCCTGGTGTACAGAGTGAGTTTCAAGCCAGCTGGGGCTATAGGGGAACCCTGTCGCACACACACGCACACAAAAAGAAATCATCCCCCCAAAAGAAACAATAATAATAATAATAATAACAATAACAATAACAATAACAATAATAATAATAATAATATAGAACTAGGCTTTCCCTGCACCTCCCCACACGTGCTATCTGCACTCCAGCACAATGGGATTGTGGAAGACCGCAGGTGACAGGAATCTGGCTTCTGCTCCACCACCCGCCCCCGGCCTGTTCTCACCCGGGGCCCCTGGCACGTTGGGGTCTGCCTGCCCTGGCACCCCAGCCCTGCTGGGTTCACATGGCTTAAGTTTCAACCCATGGTGGGCGAAAGGTGGGGACCAGACACGCTTGATTTCTAATTTCTCGTAATAAAAGCCACCCGGCCATCTTTTGTCAAGTGGTGGTGGTGGGGGGCGGGGAATCAAAAAGAAAAAAATTCTCATTGCAAAACTCGGAAACAAGAGTGTACGGGGCCAGGACGCAGAAATCCCAGGGAAGGTTCAGCGGGAACAAAGGGGCCTTTTTCCCTCTGGGCTGGTTGGGGGAGGCAGAGGTGCGGTGGATTGAGAATTCAACAAAACCTGTCAAAGTTTTTTGCCAGAAAGAAACAAAGACAGACAGACAGACAGCTAGATTGCTGGGAGAGGTTCAAAAGCACAGGGTTCTGTTTTTGTGGTGGGTGGGTTTTGATTTGGGGGGCTGTTTTGATTTGGGGGGACACCTGTCCCTACACCAGGTTAAAAAAAAATAGAGTTAAAAATGTCAGCAATCTGGGCAACAGGCCCAGCACTGCCAGGCGTGTGGAGACGCCACGTGCAGGAGGTGCTCTGGAATCTGTCCCCACCCGCCCTGCCTCCATCGGTTCTTCCCAGAGCCATAACTTCCCTCTCCAGAGTCTCAGAATGTTCTGGACGCCCTCATTTACATCTGGAATCCACCTGCTGGCTAACGAGACCGTGAGTGGCCCACATGCATGTGCTGGGGTGGCCTTGACCCCAGTCCTCATGGTGAACAGGGTGACAGCACCATGGAAACAGTGGAGTGTGAGTTTCAAAGCTGTGCTAGGCTAGCCTCTGCTCCTGACCTTCCCAGCATCCTCTGTTTCAGTGCTCTGACCCTGGGACCTTTACACGTGCACAGCTCCCTCCACTGTCTCCAGAGCTGTGGCAGCAGAAGATCAGGAGTTCAAGACTATCCTCAGCTTCATAGGGAGCCAGCCTGGACTACATGAGATCTTGCACACTGTCAGGAGGCAGAACAGGCCTGGGCTACATAAGAGTTCCAGGGCAGCCTGGGATACAGGAGACCCTGTCTCATAAAAAAAACCATCAAAACAATAAGCAACAACAGAAGGTGCTTTGGCCCTTCCCCCCCCTCCCTTGTCTCCATTCCTCTTCTGGGCTGCACTTCTTGTAGCTTTTATTCTGTTTGTTTGTATTTTTGAGACAGGGTCTCCCTTTAGTCCCAGCTGTCCTGGAGCTCGCTCTGTAGACCAGGCGGGCCTTGAACTCACAGAGATCTGCCTGCCTCTGCCTCCTGAGTGTTGGGATTAAAGGTGTTCGCTACCACGACCGGCTTATTTATTTATTTATTTATTTTGGTCTTTTTGAGACAGGGTCTCCCCAGCTGTCCTGGAGCTCGCTCTGTAGACCAGGCGGGCCTTGAGCTCTCAGAGATCTGCCTGCCTCTGCCTCCCCAGCGCTGGGTTAGAGGCGTGCTGCTGCTGTCTTTACTCTTGATGGTCCGTCTGTGAGGCACCTTTGTCTCTTCTGTTGGCTGGCACAGAGTCAGGCTCAGCAAGCACACTTGGAATGAATGAATGAATGAATGGCGAACTACTAAGCTTGCTTCACAAATCCCAGCTTGCTCCCTGCCTTGACAGACTCCTCTCAACTGGAACTCCAGAAAGTTCCATCAGACGGTTTCAGAGTCAGACTCCTGAACCCAGACAGGTTCCCAGGCTGGGCCCTGGCTGCCCCCTGGCGTCAGACTCTGAGGGAGCTCAGGTGAGCTGGTGCCCCCCACCCTGGGGTGATGCAGGAGTGGGGCGGGCGTCCCCTGGGGTCTGGACTGAGGCCTGGGTGGCAGGCACAGGCAGGCATGGGCTGCTGGGAGAACAGGAATGAATAAACAGTCTCCTTCTGCGGAGCGCTGGGGGTGGGGGCCGATTTGAACCTCTACTTTGGCTTGGGATGTTTGGACAAGGCTGGCGGCCAGGGGGTTCATCAGAACTAAAATTAGCCTGCTTCCCGCTCAGTCCTTCCCCTCAGGCCCAGGAGGGAGGCTGGGGCCTGGCCCGGGGCCCCTAAGTCAGTGCACACCGTGTGGCGGGCCAGACACCCAGCATAAATCATCACGTTGGGCGGCACTGCTACCAAAGAGCCTGTTATTTCCATTTTACAAGTGGGGAAACCGAGGCACAGAGGTAGAGATAGGCTCACAGACACATGGCTTACAGTGGTATAGTCGGGACTTGAACTCAGGACCCACAGACTGTGTGTGACCTCCTGGAGGGCTGGGGACCCAGGTGGAGATAGTACAGGCTACCCACCTTGCCCAGGAGCCCAGGGTTCTGGCAAATGGTGGGCATGTGACCACAGAGCCCCACCTCCCCAATATCCCCCTCACCTCACTGGCTCCCAGGTCTCCACAGGGTTGTTGAATTTTTAATAGGGGCAGGAAGTGGCTGAAGACAACTGCTCCCACCGCAGTGGACTGAGTCCATGACGGCGTCAGAAGGAGTGTGGTCAGGGAAGGGGTCACCCATCGCCTGCACAGGGACACATGGGGTCCTTCATGTGCAGCTCAGGTAGAGGGGCAACACTGGAGATGCTCCTCCAACCCCAGTAGCCTCCTGGCTGAGGCCTCCTCGACCTTTAGTTCACAAAGTGGCTGCGGCTGCCCTCCCCGTGGCTGCCCTCAACAGCAACAGGTGTGGTCCCCACCCCGTGCAGCTGAGGAACTGGAAGAACGTCTGTCCCTCTCCGTTCCCTTCAGACTGCTCTACCTGCCTAACCCCTTCCTCCTTGAATCTCTGATGCAGTGGGCAGGGTGCTCTCTCCATTTGCTGTGTGACCTTGGGTATGTGATCGTCCTTCTCAGAGCTTCGGTTTTGTCTGTAAAATGGGATTAACAAATTTTCCTGGCTCCCAAAAGAAGCCCCATTAATGAGGACTCAAAACATCAAATTAAAATGAAACACAAGAGGGGTCAAAAAGTAATGGCGGCGGCTGCCAGGCTGTGAGGTGGGAGGGAGGCCCCCCCCCCCCCGAGCTGCGCGCTCTGGAAGCAGCCCAGTGGTGAGCCTCCTGCTGTGTACTCGAAGGCAGTAAAGACTTCTGTCCACATGGAAGCCTGTGTATGTGGGTGTTTGCTGAACTATCTGCATGGTCGCCAGGACTTCCCAGCAGGATGTCCCTCAGTCTGAGCATGGGTGCCACACTCCCCATCCTCCCATTCAACAGGTGGAGGAAGGAGGGTGGCAAGTTTCTGGTCACGTGGTGAGAACTCGTCTCAGAAAAAGCAGGAAAAACTTATGTGTTGGTGTGTGCAGCAATTTGCTAGTTGAATGGAATCAACTTCAGTATATCCAGATAAGGGAATATTATGAAGCCCTATAAAAGGAACACAAGACAAGACTATGGAAACTCTAAATGGATATGACTCAGTGAAAGAAGGCAATTGGAAACAATCATAGCTCTAGGATATTTTAGAAAACAAGGAACTAGAGGCAGAAAAAGCTGGGTGGGTGGTGGGCTGGGTGGGTGGAGATCAAGAGGAGCGTGGGGGGGGTCTTCACGGACAAGAAGGTTTTGTTTCGTTTTTGTTTTTTTTTAAATTTTATTTATTTCTGTATGTGTATGAACGTACTGTCTGCATGCAAGTCTGTGCACTCGTGTCGTGCAACGCCGCGGAGGTCAGAAGAGGGTCTCGGATTCCCTTGGAACTGGAGTTCTCCTGGAACTGGAGCTTCAGACGGTTCTCAGCCGCCATGTGGGTGCTGGGGATCGAACCCGGGTCCTCTGCAAGAGCGGTCGGCGCTCTTAACCGCTAGGCCATCTCTCCAGCCCCTCGTTTTTGTCTTTTTGAGACAGGGTCTTCCTGTAGCCCCAGGTGGCCTGGAACTCTCTATGTAGACCAGGCTGGCCTTGAACTCACAGAGCTCTGCCTGCTTCTGCCTTCCTGCTGGGATCAAAGGTGTGCACCACTGCCCCGTGCTGTGCTTAGAAGGGTTTTATATATGGGCCCTGTGCCCTCCGAGCTTACTCTTACTGTAAACCTACACACACTAATTAACAGCATACTTTAGGAAGTGTCCTGGACACAGGGTGACTTCGAGGAAATGTGTTTTAATGATGGGGAGGAGGCACAATCTAGGGAGGGGTGAAATATTACAGTACCATTAAAAAAGGGAGGTAGGACTCCATTAGCTAGGAAATTTGAGATGTGTTTTTAACATCTGATGGGGCTGCAGAGCTGGCTCAGAGGTTGGGGGCAGTGGCTGCTCTTGCAGAGACCCAGGTTCACATCCCAGCACCCACATGGCAGTTAACAACTGTCTGTAACTCCAGTTCCAGGGGCTCCAACGCAGTCTTCTAGCCTTCAGGCATCGGGTGACATGGGTGCACTTACATACATGCAGGTATAACATAATACACATAAAGTAAACAATCAGTGGTTACAAAGAACTAGGAGGCCGTGTGCAGAGCATGGGGCAGCTTCCTGTGTTTGCCGGATGGGAAAGAAAGTGACAGATGTGCGGTCTTTGGTTTGCAATACTGCCGAGGAAAAGGAGACAAGCCTGGTGGGCCCCGGGATGGCAGAGGGCAAGCGTGCCGCGTGCACGCTCGATTCTCAACACCCTTCAAAATGTTTTGAGTTCTGTAGCCAGAGTCTGTTTTACCTATTGAAGTGGGGGCGGGGCACATTTTAGACACAAAAAATGCAAAAGAACTCGAGGGGCTTACACAAATCCTTTAAGGTTTTCAGCCAGGTTGCAGCAGCCCCTTCTGTGTGGGCGGAGGCTGCCCCTGGAGTGCTGTCCACAGCCTGGCTCGCACCTTCCCAGGTTCAGCAGTGGTTCAGAGCCCACCCAGGCTCCTGGAGGCGAGGCGTGGGCTGAGCTGGGGCCTGGCCAGCGCCCAGGGAACCCCTGAGGCTCGTTCTGACCACAAAGCACTTCTGGGAAGACCGGCGGGGCTGGCTGGCTGCTATGAGCGGCCCCGTGAGCCAATGGTGGGGCCTGGCCTGGCGCCCTAACTCTGAGGAGGGTTGTATGAGCAGAGGGAGGTGGAGAGGCTCTGTGCCTCAGTTTCCTCACAGGCAAAGGTTCCTCCTGATGAGGAGACAGGGCTCGAGGCACAGGAGCTGAGCCATACCAAGAAACCGTTAAGTCTTGCCTGGGCTTCCAGCCTTTGCATCTGTATTTCCTGGGTTTTAAGATATCTGACCTTGTAGCCTAGGCTGGCCCTGAACTTGTGGCTGGGGTGACAGGTGGGTAGCCTTCTACCATCAGAGGGTGTTCCCTGGGCTAGTGCTGCTCCTGGTAAATGGGCCTTTACCAAGACAAACTTTTCTTTTGAGGCAGGGTCTCAAGTAGCCCAGGCTGGCCTCTAATTCAACTGTGTGGCCCAGGATGACCTTGAACTCATCCTTCTGCCTCCACCTCCCGATGCTGGGGTTAAGGCTGTGTGACTACGGCTGGTTTTGGTGGTGATGGGCATGATCCCAGAGCCTCATGCGTGCTAGTTGAGCTCTGCCACGGAACCGCAGTAACTACCCCCTGAACTACTGTGCCCCAAGCACCCTGCTTGAGCTCTGCTTTATCCACTGAGGTACTGAGACACAAGCACTCCACCCAATGCACTGAACGCCCTCAATCAAGATGCATGGTGCGGTGAGGGCTGTGTGCCTCAGCCCTGGTCCTAGGCCCCGCAGCCAGTGGCTCAATGCCACTCAGTCCTGGCTGTGTGGACCGCGGCTTTCCCTGTCCCACTGTGACCCCCCCATCCCCCCTAATAGGAAGACAGACTGTGGGGGGTCCACCCAGGACCTGGGCTGCAGCAGACCCCACTGCTCTCACGTGTCATTTCTGGCCTGATCATTTGCGTCCCGCTGGGTATTGGGGGGGAACTAGGGTGCAGAGCCCGCTGGAGCCTGGCCCTCCAGGGCACTGAGGCACTGGCGAGGTAAATGGGAGGTGGGGGAGGGAGGGCAGGTTAGGGTGAGGGCCCAAAAAGAGGGATTCGGGTGTAGGGAGCACTCGGGAAAGCCCACGGCAAGGCAGAGCCTTCCGCTTGGAGGGAGGGAAGGGGGTGGGCAGGGAGGACTTGGGCTTTGACCCTGAGGAAGGTGGGGAGGAGGCGTGATCTGGAGCCAGCCCCACCTCAGCACCCTGCTGTTTCTTGGAGCTGATGGACTGGTCACCAGTGGCAGTCATGCCCAGACGCCTGCCCTGTGCTGTTCTGATGACCTGGCACTGGGCTTCCTTACAGACCTCTCTACCATCCAGGGGAGGCTGTGTGATGGTGTGGATCAGGCAGCCTCTGTGGGGGGGCGGACGTGATGTCAGCCCCTCACTAGCTAGTAAATGTTTATGATCATAGCGGCCTGGGTTTTGGGGCTCCCTGGAGCCCGACGAGTGTCCACCCCATCCTGCCCCTTTCTAGAGCTCTGGACTCCAGGCAGGGGGCCTGGCAGGCTGCTGCAGTGCTGGCAGCTGGCCCAGAAGGGACTGGCTGGGCGGTGTGAGAGCCCGAAGCCGCTGGAAGAGGCCTGGGTGTCCCCTCCTGGCTTGCGGAAGGCTGTGGAGGAGACGCCAGCCCCGATGAGCCGGAGTCCACAGCTCTCGGTGAGATGTGGGTAGTGGTGACACCTGACTACACTCCACGGCAGCCACTCCCGCACGTGGGGACCTCTGTGGGGCACCCCGGGCAGCAGCAGGAGCAGGAGCCAGGCGGATGGTCTGCACCTGAGGAGGCCATGCCTCCCGTGTGCCTGTCACTAAGGGACGGAGCAGATCCTGCACACTGCTTGGTGTGGCCTGGACTCCGCTCCTACAGGGGCGAACCCATCCTTTCCTGGGGAACCCCAAGTTGAGACTCAGGCTCACACTGTAAGCTATTGACTGGTCCCCTTGGGGCCCCAACACACCATATGGCCAGGTCCCTGTCCCACCAGCAGCAAGTGCTGAGCTCCTCACTGTGATTTATATCCCTGAGGCCTGCTGGAGCCTGCCACTTCCTCCTTGGCTGCCAGGAAGCTCAGCCAGGCAGGCCGGGTGTCGCCAGCATTCCAGGGTCACCTAAATCAGTGGCTGTCAGCTGCTGGGCACCGATCCCATAGGACAGTGGCGGGGCCCTGTGGCCCGGCCAGGCTGCTGGGTCCAGCCTGGTCACCCATCTAGGGTTTGTGGCTGGGGGAGGGGGTCTCCACTCCACTGCCAGGAACTTGGAGCACCTAGTGTTTTCTGCGAGATGTTGGCTTTGGGGACCAGCCTGAGACCCACACAAGTAGGGGTGAGTGACCAGGCCAGGTTTCCACTCGTGGGTGGCCGACTTCGGAAATGTGTGCCAAGGCCAAACAGCTCCCACCCCAGCTCCTGCCGCCCGGGTAGGCAGCTCCTCCTCTGAAGGGCCGGCCCTGTGCCCTTGGCCTTGGCGTGGCCCAGCCGGGTCGGCTGCAGGCTGCAGACTCGTGTGGCCCTATCTTCCTGGCTGCCTCTGAGCCCATGGGCCTGGCAAGCCCAGGCCCGTGTTGTCTTATCTGTCTCAAGGCTGGCGCGTGGCTGCAATCAAGCCTCCGGATGCTGGCACATGCAGACGCACATTTATTGGCTGCCAAGGCTCCGCTCATACCCTGGGCTTTGGGAAGAGCTCCCAGCCCTCCAGCTGACCGATCTTCAGGAGGAAGGCGGCAGTGCCCATGCTCAGGCAGCCCATGGCCGCGGTCCCGTAGCTGTGAGCTGTGGAAAGAGACGGTATCAGGTGTGGAGTGCTCCAGCTGCAGCCCTTGGGATGGGGTCTGCCAAGCTGGACTTTCTCAGGGAACCCTCCAAGAGCTGAGGGGTGGGGACTTTGGAGATGAGAAAATTGTTGAGGGGGGTCCTATGGGGAGGGAAATGCACCTTCATCCTGGGGTCAGGTCTGAACCAAGGGTTGGCCTGGCCTTCCCATGTCCAGAACCCTAGTGACACATGGTTAGGGGAGGTGGCTGGGGCTGGTCTTTCAGAGCTGGGCTACAGGTCAAACCCAGCAGACCTCAGGTGGCTGTGCCCAGTAAGGCCATGTCAGTCCGGAGAGTCTGTATGATATAGGGAAGGGGTAGGGTGGCTACCTGTAGGACCCAGGCCTCCACCCACTCCGGCAGGGACAGGTCAGGCAGGGGTGATGGGATGTTGGGCTGCACACAGGTAGCCTGAACAATAAGGAGTCACCATGTAATCAGGGGAGTCACCATGTAATCAGGGGGGTCACCATGCAGACAGGGGGTTACCATGCAGACAGGGGGTCACCATGCAGACAGGGGGGTCACCATGCAGACAGGGGGGTTACCATGCAGACAGGGGGGTTACCATGCAGACAGGGGGGGGTCACCATGCAGACAGACAGGGGGGTCACCATGCAGACAGAGGGTCACCATCAGACAGGCATCAGCAGGGGTCACCATGCAGACAGGGGGTTACCATGCAGACAGAGGGGTCACCATGCAGACAGGGGGTCACCATGCAGACAGGGGGTCACCATGCAGACAGGGGGTCACCATGCAGACAGAGGGTCACCATGCAGACAGAGGGTCACCATGCAGACAGAGGGTCACCATGCAGACAGGGGGTCACCATGCAGACAGGGGGTCACCATGCAGACAGGGGGTCACCATGCAGACAGGGGGTCACCATGCAGACAGGGGGGCTACCATGCAGACAGGGGGGTTACCATGCAGACAAGAGGGTCACCATGCAGACAGGGGTCACCATGCAGACAGGGGGGTTACCATGCAGACAGGGGGTCACCATGCAGATAGTGGGTCACCATGTAATCAGGGGGGTCACTATGTAACCAGGGGGGTCACCATGCAGTCAAGGGGTCACCATGCGGACAAGGGGTCACCATGTAACCAGGGGGGTTACCATGCAGACAGAGGGTCACCATGCAGACAAGGAATCACCATGCAGACAAGGGGTCACCATGTAACCGGGGGGGGGTGTCATAATGCGGACAAGGGTTCACCATGCAGACATCTGGGCAAGAGCATTCATGGTGGAACGCTCAGGTGTGCAAATCTCATGGGGCAGATGAGGTAGGAGGAAGGCCCTTGTGGGCCGCGGTGCGTGTCTGGGGACCTGCAGTCGCCATGGCTAGGGTGTGGGGACGGCAGTGGCTTTCCCTGCCTGGTATGTGGGACAGAGAGAGAGGAGGTTGAGGGGAGATCAGGTGGGGCCCACTCACTTCGGGCTCCGAGGGTCAGGCCTCCCGCACAGCCTCCAATGAAGTAGTTGAGGGGGTCGTCTGGTTTCTCTCTGACTTGGGCGCTGACACACGTTGTGAGGCCAAACATGGCTCCAATGGCGGCTGCAGTGGGGAGTTTGGAGGGTGGGAAGTGGAGGCAGTGCTGAGCCAGTGCCCTGCAGAGGAAGCTGGGTACCCCCCTACTGTCTCTCTGCATCCCGGCCAGCCCTGCATCCAGTCCCCTGGGTACCCCAGCCAGCGGCTGCCTGTCACCTCTGAAGAAAGGCATGTGTCCCCAGAAGCTGGCGAGCCAGTGGCCGCCCTGCCCTGCCACTGCTCACCTGCAGTAAATGTGTACCGGCCAACCCTGGCCACTGCTTCCAGAGCGGAGTCCGCAGGGTTGAGTGTCACACTGTAGGCAGAGGCCGCCAGGCCTGTCGGGGGAGACAGGGTGCAGGCTGCTGGGTCACAGCAAGATTCAATCCCAGGTCCGCTGCTGTCCAGTCAGAGCCAGGGTCCCCGGGTCCTTCCCAGCGCTCAAGGTCACCCATGGGGTCCTGTCCCATCAAACCTTCAGCCATCTAGCATCCTCTGAGGGGTGGCTAGGCCCGCTGTCCGCACACCTGGCTGGTGGTGTACGTCCACCTCCACCCTCAGAATCACTTATGGAGCACTGGAGCATGGAGCCCCGAGACCATGCTGGACATGGTCATCCTCAGATGGCCAGATGCCATGGGACTCTGCACAGAACTGTCAGACAGGCAACAGGGCCTGTGATGGCCATGGTCATCCTCAGATGGCCAGATGCCATGGGACTCTGCACAGAACTGTCAGACAGGCAACAGGGCCTGTGATGGACATGGTCATCCTCAGATGGCCAGATGCCATGGGACTCTGGACAGAACTGTCACAGACAGGCAACAGGGCCTGTGATTTAAGGTGCCCAGAGGGACAGAGTGGCCACCACGTTGGGTCATCTCAGGCTGGTGGCGCTGCATCTTGGGGACACAGCACACAGGACCCTCCTTGGTGAGCTCCTGGGGACCTGCCTCCCCAGAGCCACCAGAGAAACTGAGGCCAGGCTCAGCACCACAGTGTCCCAAGCAGACCCCAGGGCCCAGACCAACCAGGCCCCTGAGCATCGGGAGGACCTGTCAGGGGACACTTCTCCCTCAAGGGAACCGGGGGTCTTGGTGGGGGTTGGGCTGGACACAGGGTTGCACTACTCTAGGGGAGAAGGGACAGCTTCAGACGCAGGACCCTGGGGAGCATCAGCAAGTCTACCAGTGACCACACGTTCCTCAGAGCCAGGAACACAGACCCTGACAGGCTTCGGACAGGGGATCCCAGGCCTGGCCTGCAGAGCTCAAGGGGGACAGACTTCAGACGGGGGTGTGTCTGCTTCAGCTGGCTGTGACTCTCCCAACACAGGGGCCTCAGCAGCCAGGTCCAGGCCCCCCAGCCCCACCAGGCTGGCTGGCCTGCCTGCCTGCCTGCCTGCCTGCCTCCCTCCCTCCCTCCCTCCCATGTCTACTGTACCTCAAGCTGCCCAGTGTTGTGGGAGGTTACTGGGGTGGGTGAGGGGACAGCCCCTTAGCCTTCCAAAGACACCCCCAGGAGCCTGTCACTGGCAGGTCTAACCCAGACTGGCTTCATGTCCCCAGCCCCCCACAGGGTGCTCACAGCCTTTGGAACCACAGAGTGGCCTTGTCCCTCTGTACTGAAGCCCCCAGACCACTTGTGGCTCAAAACCTCCATGAAGAGACGCCAGGCAATGCTAAGCCTCAGAGCACCTGCTGGGCAGAGGCAAAGCCCTGGGTGCACCCACAGGAGGAAAGAAGACCCTCCCTGATCCCGATGCCCAAGGGGCCCCAGGGCATCCAAAAGTCAGACATTTCTGACAAGTGTGTCATATTAGAGTCTTCTGGAGAGATGCTAGGCATGGTAGTGCACAGCCAGTACTCCAGAGGCAGAGGCAAGTGGGTCTCTGTGCCATTGATGGTGATTGAGGCCAGCCTGTGCTACATACCAAGTTTCAGGCTGGCTGGGGCTACAGAGAGACCATGTTCCAAAACAAATAAAATCTTCCAGAAGGGAGATGGGGAGAGGGGGTGCAGGCCTGTCACCCTAGCACTTGGGAGACTGGTGCAGGAGAATCAAGAGTTTCTAGGGCAGCCTGGACTACATAGTAAGTCCAGGCCTGCCTGGGCTGGGTGGGGAATTCAAGACCAGGCTGTTGTGACCTGCCCAGACCCTGTCTCAAAACAACATCTATGCTGGGCGTAGCACGCCTTTATTCCTAGTACTTGGGAGGCAGAGGCAGGTGGATCTTTGTGAGTTCAAGGAAAGCCTGGTCTACAGAGTGAGTTCCAGGACAGCTGGGGCTACAGGGAGACCCTGTCTCAAAAAGACCAAAACAAACAAACAAACAAACAAACAAACAAACAAAACAAAAACAAAAAACAACATCTGTGAAACAGGGAGCACCGGGGAGGGGGAGGCAGAAGATCAGGAGTGCAGGGCCATCTGCTGCTACGCAGGGACTCTCCTGGCCAGCCTGGGCTCTATAAGACCCTGTCTCCAAAGTAAACCCTGAAAGCCTGGGCCGTCCTTGGTCCTCTGTCACCCTATGACGTGAAGACCCCATGCACCCCACTTTTCTAATCCTCCTGCACCATAATGATGATCCCATGACGATCCATGACCCCTCAATCACGTCAAAGGCTCTCATTGAAAAGTCCTAGAGGTGGGGGCTGGAGAGATGGCCTAGGAGCACCCACATGGCGGCTGAGAACCGTCTGTAACTCCAGTTCCAGGAGAACTCCAGTTCCAGGGGAATCTGACACCCTCTTCTGACCTCACGACACGGGTCAAGCAGACAGTACATTCATACACACAAAAAATAAATAAAATTAAAAAAAAGAAAAATCCCAGAAAGCCCGCGACCTCTGACCCCGCCCCCGGCCCGGCTCACCGGCACAGCCACCAATGGCGGTGCTGGCGTAGGTCTTGCGATGACACTCGGTGCCGTCGGGGACGTCCGTGTACAAATGAAATAGCCGCTCTGCCATGGCCGCGAGCTCCTCAATGCGAGTCTGCGAGCTCAAGGGCAGCCGGCAGCTAACTCTCGCGAGACTTCCGGACGCAACTCAGGGGTGCCCGCAACCAGATCTCGCGAGACTTAAGACATGGAACTTCAGTCAGGCAACAAGCGTGCAACTTTATTGAGAGCCTCGGACACGGATCCAGGTGTGAGCATGCGTGACGAGCAGGTTGGGCGTGGAAACTACTGACGAGGTTCCAGAAGAGGGGAAACTGGATCGTGCGTGTACACGGGGCAGAGTTTGAGAATAGACACCTATAGACACCCATGGGCACTTTCCTGAAGGGAAACTGGCCACCGAGGAAAATGCGACCAGTCAGCTAAGAAGAAAATTCCAAGATAGTGTCCATCCATGAGATTGACAGATATACTGGTGGCCAATCGTAGCGCAGAGGTTACAGTGTAAGGCACTTAAGGGACCACAGGCAAGATTGACAGCTGGTAAATCAATCGCAGCGCAAGTGCCACATCATTGGGTAGGACTTAATTTGGTTGCCCGGGCCAGAATCCGCACGGGGAGTGGTTATACCTACAAAGCGAGGTCAGAACCACGTGCCAGTATTTGGGGGCGTGGCCATGAGGGGAGGGATAATCTACAAAAGGACCAATCGCAGGGCCAGGGACCTAACTGGTGGCCGCCTGGCGGCAATCTGCGCTAGTCCAAGTGTGTGCATGGCCACACTGGAAGTATCTCGGCCATTCAGGACCATGAAGATTGGCTCAGAGGCGTGGCCATGTGAAGATTGGCTCAGAGGCGTGGCCAGGTTTGAGACATGGTCAATGAGAGATTCCAGGGGAAACGAAGAGGCCTTCGTGGGCCCATACTTGATGGTCAGCGAGCTCTGCACCAATCATGTACTTCGCTTCCGAGAAGGGCGGGATTTGTTGAGATTTCAACCAATGTTATAGCAGGAGCCTTTACTGAGCGTTCTTGGGGGCGTGGCCCATCTGTGAGTACCTTGACCAATCATGAGACCGAGGCGGGGCTAGGCT
>VZQC01008227.1:1494301-1514301 GCA_009823505.1 Rhizomys pruinosus | reverse complement strand
TATATCTAGTTTTACATCTTCATTTTTTAGCATCAGAGTCACTGGGCCTCGGACTGGTTGGCCTGGCCTGGGTTCAATTCCTGGTTTTTATCCCAACAGCAAAAGATAGTTTTTTTTTTACAATTTATATTTTCATGTAGAAAATCTTGGCTGAATCTAACAAACATTAAGCAAAACTAGGACAAGAATGGCGCCTGGGAGGTACCAGAGCACTTGTCTGGGGTGCCAAGGCCCTGGCTCCACCCTAGTGTGGAGAAAGAAAAGCAATGAAGGGTTTTTCCTACTCACAGAAGTTCACGTCCTGGGCCGCCCTTCAGAGTAGCACTTGAGCTTCTCAGTAGCTGAGCCCGGACACTGGCAAAGCTGTGCATGATTTCTGTTTTGAGACAAGGTCTTCCTGTAGCCTCTGCTGGCCTGGATGGAACTCTGTGTAGCTCAGGCCGGCCTCAATCTCATGGAGATGTGTGCTCTCTGCCAGGTGGGAGATCCAAAGCCTGTGCTACCACACCCAGGGAAATTGAGGCAGGGTCTCATGTAGCCCCGTCTGGCCTGCGGCTCACCTGCTGGGTCTACAGGCATGCAGTGCGCCACCATGCTGGGCTTTCTTCTGCGGGGTCTCTCCACAGTCCAGCATGGCCTCCAGCTGTCCTCCCCATCTCAGCCTCCCTGACAGCCAGGATGACAGGCCTGTGCCGTGGTGTGGGCTGAGCCTCGGCTGTTCCTTAAGAGTCCAGAGGAGGACAGAGTGTGTGTCCTCCCCTGTCAAACAAAAGTGAATCTAGCTCAGTTTAGGGATGGGCACTGTGGTCTGAGCCGATAGGGAGCTGGCCCTGCTAGGCTAGGCCTGACAGGAAAGGGTTACAGCCGTCCCTCCCAGTCTCCAGGGTCACACTGCCTAGCAACGGATCTGCCAGGGAGGACGCACAGACCTTCCAGAAGCCCAGTGGGAAGGATTGGGGACACAGGCAGGCCAGGCAACAGACAGGAGGGCTGTCACCGAGCTCTGGGCCTGGCTATCTGAACACAGGACCATTGGGACCTCCAACCCTACAGGTGACGTTTGGAACCAGAATGGATACTGTGGCTGCCACCGTGGAGAGGCTGAGAGGACAGTGTCTGTCCCGAGGGGCCTTGGGGATCCCAGGCCTGGCCAGGTGAGGAGTCACTGTCAGCCCTTCCCCACTGGCCCCCAGCCAGTTACGCATCAAGTCTGTTTCCTCCCAGGTTTTTTCGCCGCCTGGACCGGGATGGAAGCCGGTCCTTGGATGCAGGGGAGCTACAGCGGGGCCTGGCCCAGCTGGGGCTGGACGTGGACGAAGTAGAGGCCAAAGCCATGTGTGGACGCTGGGACCGTGACGGCAGTGGGACACTGGACCTGGAGGAGTTCCTGAGGGCACTGCGGGTGAGGCCTGGTCAGTGACCCAGGGGGAGACAGAGTCAAGAGTGCTGTTCCTAGTTACCATCTCCTCTGCAGCCCCCCATGTCACAGGCCCGGGAGGCTGTGATTGCAGCTGCCTTTGCCAAGCTGGATCGGACAGGGGACGGTGTGGTGACCGTGGATGATCTTCGGGGAGTATACAGCAGCCAGGCCCACCCCAAGGTGCGCAGTGGGGAGTGGACAGAGGATGAGGCCCTCCACAGCTTCCTTGACACCTTTGACACGTCTGAGCAGGATGGGCAGGTGAGGGTAGGCATGAACCTCCTCCCTGGGCGACTCCTGACGTGGGTCCCCCCCTGACAGCCCGGTTACCCACAGGTTACACTGGCTGAATTCCAGGATTACTACAGTGGCCTCAGTGCCTCGGTGGACACAGATGAGGAGTTCGTGGCTATAGTGACCAGTGCGTGGCGCCTGTGACCACAGCAGCCCTTGCTTGTGTGCCCATAGCTTAATCCCCTGCCCCATCTGCCAGAACCCAGCCTGTGCTGCCCTGCTCTCTGGGGACGTGTGGAGGTGTCAGATGAAGGAACCAGCAGGCCGGGTCTGTAGAGCCGCCTCCATGGCAGGCCAAGGGCTAGTGCAGTCACAGTCACCCAGACCCCAGGGATGCACCTAGCCCCGCCCTGTGTCAGAGGCAAGGGACAGACATTCTTCCTACTGCAAAGGACAGGATGGGTCGCCTGTCCGCGCTGTGCTGAGCCCCGGGCATGCAGGAAGCCAGCTTTAGTTAAAAGTTTTAATGTAGTTCCCAAATACATTTCTTATAACAATCTTACATAAATGTTCCGAACACGCGGGTGACGCCTGCATGTACTTGTCACTGGTTGGCTAAGGCTTGAAGCAGAGCGTGACCGATCTGCTTAGATGGAGAACAGGCCACATGGGCAACATGGCCATGGGTGGGCCTTTGTACCTGTCCCTCCGTGGAGGCTGGGCCAGGGTCTCTCTGCTTCGTAGAGGCCCCAGATGGACAGTCACACTAGGGCTGGCTGGGGCCGTGGCCAGCGGCAGGAAGCAGGTCCTCGCTCTAGGTGCCGTGTAATGGTCAGTTACCCATGTGATACAGGCAGGGAAGAGGGTTGGGGACCCCCAGAGACCCTCCTGGGGCCTGTCACCTTTGTCCAGACAGGCTTTTCCAGATGCACACCGCGGGTGCCTACGGGGGCCGGGCGCCACCCATGGAGACATCAGGCCAGCTCAGCCCGGAGTGGCTTCATCTAGGACCCAAAAACCAAGCCATTGGGAACCAATAAGAAAGCTCGGCCACGAGCTCCAGCAGAGCGGCCAGCAGGGTGCTGAGCCCCGAATTCATACTCTCTGCCCAGTGAAGGAGGGACGGGCAGCACCAGGCCAGGTGACCAGGCTAGGTCTGAGAGCCAGCAAAGCTGTGACAAGTGTCAATGTGCCGTGTGGATCAGAGGGAGGCGGGACGTTCTTTCCACTCATCAATATGATGAGGTCTGTGTCCCGAGCCGCATCCCAGCATCCCCATCTGGTGCCGAGGGGACGCACGGATCCAGCCTGTGCCACCCTGACAGTGGACAGCACCGCGACGCGGCCTGCAGGGAGGGGCGGGCGGTAGACAGACGACAAAGCAGTGGCCTAGCTCGGCGGCTCCGGCCGCTATGTGCTCCCGGGCGTCTGGCTGTCCCCTTCCTCACCTGCGCCTGTGGGGAGACAGGTCCCCTCAGTCCCAGCACGGGGCCCCCCAGGCCCTCCCACAGGCCTGTGGGGAGACAGGTCCCCTCAGTCCCAGCACGGGGCCCCCCAGGCCCTCCCACAGGTCTGTGGCTCTGCTCACCGGTTCCCGAAGCTGCAGTGGGGCCCAGCAAGGTGTCGTCGTCACTGTCCTCCTCCTCGTTGGAGCGGGTGGCCCCGGGCTCAGGTGCAGGAGCCTTGGTGTCTTGCTCCTGCTCTGCCCGGCTGCGCAGTGCTAGGATGCGGTGGTGCAGCGCAGCATACAACTGGCCTGTGTCCTTCGAACTGGCCTGAGGACATAGGGCAATGAGTGGAATGGTGTCTAGTGCTAAGCTGGGCGGCAGCACCCATGTCTCTAATGGAGACACTGCTGCCACCCCAAGTGCTGGAGGATCTAGGGAGTTAGGTGGCTGGGGACAGCACAGCCAACCTTAGGACCCCCGGGGAGGCCTGTGTCCACCCCGGCCTGTGCTTAACCGTGTCCACCCCGGCCTGTGCTTACCGAAATCAGAAAGACCTTGATGCCCTGGTCCTCAGCATCCGTTGCAGTGATTCGAATGCTCTTTTCGCTCGCCTTGTCCATCTGCATCTGTGCCCACAGCTTCGTGTTCAGGATGAGCCGCAGGCTGCCCTGGGTCCGCATCACTGCAGGGAGCAGGCCACTCAGCCCCATCTGGCCCCACCCCTCCTGCCCTGCGGGGCCACCAAAGAGGGCTGGAGAGCTATTCTGTTCTGGGAAGGGCCTGGCCTGGCTCAGGTCAGGAGGGGAGGTGCACTCCCACAGCACCCCAAGGTCTGACGTGGAGGCCTCCTCAAAGGCTGCCAGGAGAGCCCCAGGTCCCCACAACCTGGCAAGGCCTGCAGAGGGCCCATGGATGGTACCCGGGTGTAGTGGCTGGGTCCCCTCCTTCCCAGCTCATCTGAGGCGCTGGGAACAAGTCACAAAGATGTACTCTGGGCAGCTACCTGCACAGGTAAAACCAAAACAAGACCAATCTAAAGGAAAAGGATTCATCCGTTAACTAGGCAGGTGATGTTGCTGTAGACACTGCCATGAACAATTTCTTTTGAGGCAGGGTCTTGCTGTAGCCCTGGCTGGCTTCAGCTTCCCAACTATAGGACAATAGGTGTGTGTGTCATGTTTGCTGCTACTTATTGTACAGATAATCTGAACACAACTGAGGACCTAAGCAGTGAGCAGGGGAGGCACAGGGTACCAACTGGGGGCTGGAACCCAAGGTCGTGTCAGTGTGCTCAGCTCTGGGAGGCCCCGGCCCTCCTGGCTGCTCACCAAGCCGGGACTGTAATGTGCCGTCATCAGTGGACGCCATGTCGTTGAGTCTGAGCAGTCCCCGGCCACGCTCCACCCAGGACTGTGAGGACTTGTCGAACACAAACAGCTTACACTGCATCTGCAAGCAGGAAGGAGGATGCTGACCTCTGCCCATGCAGCATGGCACGCTGCTGTAGCCCTTCATGATGGAACTACAGGGGGTGCTGGGGTGTATGACTGCCCCATCTGTGGGACCAGGTCCACAAGCTGAGACCTTGGGGTGCTACAGACTAAAGGTCCTAACTATACCTGAGTCATCGATTGAAATGGGTTTTGGGGTATTTTTGTGGTGCTGGATCAGAAGAATGCACAGCCTCCTAAAGGCTGGACCATCACTCTACCCACGACACACCCCCAGTCCCTCACTGGGGAATCTAGACAGGGGCTCTACCTCTGAGTCATAATCCCAGCCCAAATTTTCTTTTTTTTTTTTTTTTGTCTTTTTGAGACAGGATCTCCCTATAGCCCCTGCTGGCCTTGAACTCATAGAGATCTGCCTGCTTCCACCTCCCAGTGCTGGGATTGAAGGCATGCCCCACCACACCCGGCTTAAGATGGTCCTTAGCTGCCAGGTGGGTGCTGAGAATTGAACCCAGGTCCTCTCCAAGAGCAGTCCATGCTCTTAACTGCTGAGCCATCTCTCTAGTCCCCAAATTTTCCATTTTAAAATATGTATTTTCAGTAGCTGGGCGTGGTGGTGCACGCCTTTAATCCTAGCACTTGGGAGGCAGAGGCAGGCGGATCTTTGTGAGTTCAAGGCCAGCCTGGTCTACAGAGTGAGTTCCAGGACAGCTGGGGCTACAGGAAGACCCTGTCTCGGAAAAAAAAAATGTATTTTCAAAGTCTGGGCATGGTAATATATGCCTTTAATTCCAGCAATTGGGAGGCACAGGTAAGCAGATCTTGCTTAGTTCAAGTCCAGCCTGGACTACAGAGTGAGTTCCAGGACAGCTGGGGCTACAAGGAGACCCTGTCTCAAAAAGAACAACAACAACAAAAAAAGTTTGTTTTTTTTTTTTTTTTTTTTTTTTGAGACAGGGTTTCCCTGTAGCCCCAGCTGTCCTGGAACTCACTCTGTAGACCAGGCTGGCCTTGAACTCACAAAGATCCGCCTGCCTCTGACTCCCAAGTGCTAGGATTAAAGGGGTGCGCCCCCACGCCCGGCTCAAAAAGAGTATTTTCAAAACTATCTTTGCAACTACTAACCCACTGTCTTGCTCCCAGTAGTGAAGGTGGAACGGGGGGGGGTACGTGGGGACCAGGGGACAGACAGAGAGAGCACTGGGACCAGGACACAGGGAGAGCACTGGGACCAGGGGACACAGGGAGAGCACTGGGACCAGGGGACACAGGGAGAGCACTGGGACCAGGGAGACAGGGAGAGCACTGGGACCAGGGAGACAGGGAGAGCACTGGGACCAGGGAGACAGGGAGAGCACTGGGACCAGGGGACACAGGGAGAGCACTGGGACCAGGGACACAGGGAGAGCACTGGGACCAGGGAGACAGGGAGAGCACTGGGACCAGGGACAGAGGGAGAGCACTGGGACCAGGGACACAGGGAGAGCACTGGGACCAGGGAGACAGGGAGAGCACTGGGACCAGGGAGACAGGGAGAGCACTGGGACCAGGGACACAGGGAGAGCACTGGGACCAGGGGACACAGGGAGAGCACTGGGACCAGGGACACAGGGAGAGCACTGGGACCAGGGGACACAGGGAGAGCACTGGGACCAGGGGAACAGGGAGAGCACTGGGACCAGGGGACACAGGGAGAGCACTGGGACCAGGGACACAGGGAGAGCACTGGGACCAGGGACACAGGGAGAGCACTGGGACCAGGGACACAGGGAGAGCACTGGGACCAGGGACACAGGGAGAGCACTGGGACCAGGGGACACAGGGAGAGCACTGGGACCAGGGGACAGACAGAGAGAGCACTGGAACCAGGACACAGGGAGAGCACTGGGACCAGGGGACACAGGGAGAGCACTGGGACCAGGGGACACAGGGAGAGCACTGGGACCAGGGACACAGGGAGAGCACTGGGACCAGGGGACACAGGGAGAGCACTGGGACCAGGGACACAGGGAGAGCACTGGGACCAGGGAGACAGGGAGAGCACTGGGACCAGGGACAGAGGGAGAGCACTGGGACCAGGGACACAGGGAGAGCACTGGGACCAGGGACACAGGGAGAGCACTGGGACCAGGGACACAGGGAGAGCACTGGGACCAGGGGACACAGGGAGAGCACTGGGACCAGGGAACAGACAGAGAGAGCACTGGAACCAGGACACAGGGAGAGCACTGGGACCAGGGGACACAGGGAGAGCACTGGGACCAGGGACACAGGGAGAGCACTGGGACCAGGGAGACAGGGAGAGCACTGGGACCAGGGACAGAGGGAGAGCACTGGGACCAGGGACACAGGGAGAGCACTGGGACCAGGGAGACAGGGAGAGCACTGGGACCAGGGAACACAGGGAGAGCACTGGGACCAGGGAGACAGGGAGAGCACTGGGACCAGGGGACACAGGGAGAGCACTGGGACCAGGGAGACAGGGAGAGCACTGGGACCAGGGGACACAGGGAGAGCACTGGGACCAGGGAGACAGGGAGAGCACTGGCACCAGGGGACACAGGGAGAGCACTGGGACCAGGGGAGACACTGGTGCTGCAGGGAATGGACTATGGTGCTGACGCGGCCAAGACACTGCATTTGGCCCCAGCTCAGCAATTCCTCTCCCATGCAGTGATGCAGAAAGAGGCACTTGTCCTTAGTCACGATATTCACCCAAAGACATAGTATTACTCAGTCAGGAAAAGGAGCTAGGTTCTAATACTCCACATCATAAGGGGATCTTGAGGACTCTGTGACAGAATCAAACACCAAGGCCACACTATGTGGGACCCCATAATAGGAAGTTTCTGGGGCTGGAGAGATGGCCTAGCGGTTAAGAGCGCCGACCACTCTTACAGAGGACCCGGGTTCGATCCCCTGCACCTAC
Source organism: Rhizomys pruinosus (assembly GCA_009823505.1). Lineage (NCBI taxonomy): Eukaryota > Metazoa > Chordata > Mammalia > Rodentia > Spalacidae > Rhizomys > Rhizomys pruinosus. The sequence continues at coordinate 1,506,819 of VZQC01008227.1, read as the reverse complement.
ATGGCGGCCGAGAACTGTCTGAAACTCCAATTCCAGGAGAACTCCAGTTCCAGGGGAATCTGACACCCCCTCCTGACCTCTACAGCATTGCATGACACGGTGCACAGACCTGCATGCAGACAGTACATTGATACACATACAGAAATAAATTAAAAAGGAAGTTTCTAAGACAAATGCTGGGCGATGGCTCATTGGGGCAGGGCCTCCTTATCTGGAGGACGCAAAATGTCTCTTGTGGTAATGACTAAACAATTCATTTTGGGATTTTTTTTTGTTTGTTTTTTTTAAGATAGAGACTTGCTGCCAAGCCCAAGCTAGCCTTAACTTGAGGCGTCCTCTTGCTTCAGCCCCCCTCACCCCCATGCCTGCTGTGTCACCTGCAGCACGTTGCTCTCAGCCTCCTCGCCGGTGATGACCTCCACCTTCTCTAGCAGGCACGTCCAGGCAGTGGCCTTGGTATAGGCGGCAGCCGACTCAGCCAGGGACTCTGCAGGGTGGAGACAGAACACTGCTGAGGCCGTCAGCTGAGTGTGGCAGACCTGGATGAAAGCCTAGGCAGCAGGGACCCCAGGTGAACCACTGTCCTGTTCAGCAGAGGATAGAGCCTTCCTGGACCAAAGAGCAGAGGCCCTGCCCCGCACACTCAGGCCACCTCCTGTCCTGTGGCCATGGCTGCGTGCTGCTCGGGGCACGGGGCCTCCCTCCCAGGCAGGCGCAGACGTTGCCCGTCATCTCCTGTCACCCCCTGAAGCTCCCGGTAGCTATAGGACTGTGCCCTACCTTTCTTGGGGGTGGCCTCCTGGGATGATGACTCAGACCCTGACTCAGCAGGTGCGCTCTCCCTGCTGGTGTCCACGCTGGCTTCATTCAGCTTGGGGGGACTCTGTGGGGACATGAAGCATGCCAGGAGGCTGGTGCCAGGGCAGAACAGGAGCCCCGCCCAGGACAGCAAGCCCCGCACCTGTGGCTCTGTCTCAACACTCTTAAAGGTCAGTTCACTGAGAGCTGCCTGGCTCCTGGCTGGCCCTCAGTATGGTGGGAGACCACCTCGTCTGTGTGGCCGTCTGGGGCAGTTTGGTAACACCTCCATATCAGCACGAGGCCTTCACACGGCAGCTGGCCCCCTACCCACCAGGGAGGCCCACTTCAGTGGGGAGGGCAGGCAGGAAGGGCACTGGCCGGATCTAGGCAGCCATCCTGAGCTGCGGAGGATAAGGGCTCTGCACGTAAAGTACAGTCTCCTTCTCTTCCTCGTAACCCTGACTTTCCAGAGAAAACACGGCAGCCACACGCCCTGTGTCCCCTTGAGTGGGAGTGGGTGTTAAAATCCTCCAGCTCCAAGAGGAATGGTCCCCGGGGCCACTCACCAGGACGCGCTCGCTCATGTTCTGGCCAAACACAAACTTGTTGCTGGAGGCGTCGGCACTGTTGCTCAAATTGTCTGTGCTGGAGAGGAGACGTGCTGTGAGCTCGGCCGCGCGGGGCACATACAGCCAGACACCAGACTGTGTGTCTGCGTCCCTGTCTTTCCAGGCAGGGCTCAGCATCAGGTGAGCTGGAGGCTGTGGTCCAACCCTGGCTAACAGGCACCACATTGGCCACCAAGCTGAGCTGACAGCAGCTCCATCAGCCGTGCAGGGGAAGCCAGAGCAGGCCCTGCCCACAGGGGTGGAAGCAGCTTGAGGTCTCCAGGACAGGGACCTTAGGGCTGACATCCGCTGGCCCGGTGACACCCACCTGGAGCTGATGTACTGCAGGAAGTAGTTTGTGGCAGTGGGCGTTTCCAAGCTGGGATGTGGAGTGCTGTCTGAGTCTGCCATGTGGGTGTTCTCGTTCATTAACTAGGGAACAGAGGGACACCACCTGCTCAGCTCTATCTGTCCACAAAGCCCTGCCCATATTAGGGCACACGGACTGCCAGCAGTGGAGCACATCGAGCCAGGCGTGGAGCATAGGCCTGACATGCCAGCACGCAGGCAGAGGCAGGCAGAGTGCTGTGGGATCCAGGCTAGTCTGGTCTACACAGGGAGTTCCAGGCTAGTTATAGAAGGACCCTGTCTCAAAACAAAAAAAAACAAAATGAACAGAAAAAAGATATAAAGGAACCAAAAAGCTTTAGAGACTGTCACACTGTTAACAAGTATGCTGGGCTGCTCCTGCTGCTGCTGCTGCTGCTGCAAGCTTTAATCCCCAGGGTGACAGGGAGTGTGACCATAGCACAGCTCCTTACTGGGCTCCTGACTGTGCTGAGCAAGGCCGTAAGGCCCTCACCTGACCTGGCCCCAGGATGCAGGTGGTGGGTCGCCGAAAAGAAACAAAAGACAAAAATTGGAAGAAACTTTGAAATACGTTGATGCTGGCTCATAGCCACGCTCAATGGGGCTCCACGGTGATCACAGCCCACACAAGCCCTCGGCCTCTTGGGACCAAGGTCATACAACCAACTGAGTGTGGCCCTGTGAATGCAAATATGACAGCTCCAACCTCTTCGGTGGGAAGAAGCACCTCGGCCTTGGCTGCTTTTTTTCGTTTCTGTGAAAATAATTTTTTTTTTTTTTTGGTCTTAGTGAGACAGGGTCTCCCTGTAGCCTCAGCTGGGCTGGAACTATCTATGTAGACCAGGTTGGCCTTGATCTTATAGAGATCTGCCTGCCTCTGCCTCCCAAGTGCTGGGACACAGTCCCCCACGTCCAGTTGGCGTCTGCTAAGGCCTGTTGGGCACCCTCAGTGCTAGACTAGGCGTACCGTGCACCACCACGCCCAACTGGGCCTCATTTCTTTTGGCCTAAGTCACAGCAAGACCAGCGTCCACTGTCCACATCCCTTAGGGACCCAGAGTGTACACTGGACATGCACGATGACATGGTAGGAAACACCCAGAGTCTTCAGGGTAGGAACTTTTCTGTCTGGTGACAAGGATGTAGCCGGCCTGGTGTCCTCTGTCTTCTTGACTCTGCCTCCCAAGTGCCATATGGTGGGACATGGCGCCCACCCCCTAACAGATGGCAGAGCTTCTTGTCCCTTCTATTAAGGTCCTACTGGGCATCGTGGACATGACTGGGGCATTCTCTGCACAGTGTCTTGGGCTCTGTCATGTGCTGGGCACCATCCCCTGCCTCCGTCATTTAAGTCAGCCTTAGCTAACGGACTGTCACTCACAAGCTCCTGGCAGACAAACCTCAGGTGAGGTAGAAAGTGGCTTGATGGGCATCTGGGGGAGACAAAGTCACCCAGCTACGGCTCTGGGGGCCCCAGCGAGTGGCATGTGCAGACCCTGTGTCATGACCTACCAGGCCCTACCCCTGGCTCAGTTTCTAGAAGTGACATAGGCCTGGCGTCTGTGGGAAGGGAATCCATCCTGGGCCTGCCCTGCTGACCAGGCACTGTGGTTACAGAGACCAAGGCTGGGGTGGGAGGCTGACTGAGTGCAGGACAGTCAGACCGGTCCACTGTCACACGGTGGGGCCTGGTATCAAGAAAAATAAGATGGTTCTTATGCTGGGCATGGTGGCACAGGCCTTAATCCCAGTACTTGGGAGGCAGAGGCAGGCGGATCTCTGTGAGTTCAAGGCCAGCCTGGTCTACCTACATAGTGAGCTCCAGGACAGCTGGGACTAAAGGGAGACCCTGTCTCAAAGACCAAAAAAGAGATGGTTCTTGTGGGCCTGGGTGGGCAGAGCTCATCCAGCACACCTGGGTCCATTCCTGGCACTGCGGAAGGCAAGCATGGTAGCACTCGGGATGGCGCCTGTCATCCCAGCACTCGGAGATGGAGGAGGATTAGGGTTAGGGTCTTCATGGGCTACACAGTGAGAGGCCAGCCTGGGCTACGGTGAGACCTTGCCTCAAAAACTAATTTAGTCGAATGAACCTCTCAGTCAATATTTTAGTCTAGTTCCTCGTTTCATGTAGTTCTGAGGACTAGGAGTTCACGGTCATCCTCGGCTTCTCTGGGGATGTGTGGCTGCTGCAGGAAGGTCACCTGGCCCTCAGCTGCGCTGGTGAGGCCTACTGGGAAGGAGACCAGGCCCCTCCTGGCTGGCCCGCACATACCTTCACTCTGTCTCTCAGATTCTGCCCGAACACAAAGACCTGCTGGGCTGCCTGCTCCCGCTTCTCCAAGCTCTCCACTGAGGTGCTGCCACACACTGTCTTGGGTGGCTCCTATTGAGGAAAAAAACAAAAAAAAAAAGACAAAACAGTTACCAACAGGCTTCAACTGGCGCTCAAGAGTTGGGACAGTGGGCACTTGCTCTGCTCGGACCCCAGATGAACTTCAACGGGGTCGGGGTATTTAAAAGAAGTTGGGAACCCGAGTCCTGTGCGCAGGCGCAGACAGTAGTGACACCGCCTCAGCCCTGTGCGCAGACCCTGCAGGCAGTACCTACGCAGCGAGGCCCTGTGCGCAGACCCCGCAGACAGTACCGACACCGCCTTAGCAAGAAGCACGGATGCGCCTGAGTGGCTGTGACGCTTTATTTTTTGTTTTGAAACAAGGTCTCCCTGTAGCTCTGATACTTGTTATGAAGAGCAGGTGGCCTCGACCCCAGAGATGCACCTGCCTCTGCCACCCATGTACTGGGTGGGATTCAAGGCGTGTGCCACCATACGGTCACTGAAAGCTCTCAGGCACAGAGCAGCTTGTGGTCCCCTGAGCAATCTATCCCTTCCTGGTGGAGACATCACCGATCGGGAGCATCGCACCCAGTTGGCCCTAAAGGTGCCTCTAAGATGCTATTTTAAGGGGACTGGAGAGATAGCCTAGCGGTTAAGAGCACCGACGCTCTTGCAGAGGACCTGGGTTCAATCCCCAGCACCCACAGGGTGGCTGAGAACCATCTGTAACTCCAATTCCAGGAGAACTCCAGTTCCAGGGGAATCTGAGACCCTCTTCTGACCTCCGCGGCATTGCACGACACGGGTGCCCAGACCTGCATGCAGACAGTACATTCATACACATACAGAAATAAATAAAAATTTAAAAAAAAATGCTATTTTAAGAGACAGTTGGAGCAATGAGGGGACAGCCTGGGACTAGCAGAGCCAGAATCAGCCCATGGGTCACCACCAGCCAAACATTCAGGACGTAAATGACAACAGGTGAAGACACAGGCACCACTATCAAGACTCAGAACCCCTCAATCTGGCCACTGAAGTTAGAAGTGAGGGGCACAGGATGAGAGTCCACTGGATGGGTGGGTTGGGGCAACACTTAACCACCTTCATCTCAGCACTCAGGAGGCAGAGGTGGGAGGATGTCTTGAGTCCCAGGCCAGCCCAGGTCACTAAAAAACAAAACCAACCCTAACATGTTCACACAGGGCTCAGTGCCGAGTCCTGGCGGATGGTGTGCAAGGCCTGGGCTCCACCCCCAGCATTGCCAAAACAAGCTAAAGAAATAAATGAACACGTGGTAGTGTTGTGGGCAGTCCTGAGTGCCTGTGCTGTGGGGAGACCAGGGACCGGCTGTGCAGGTCGGCTCCTGCCTTCCATCCCATAGCTCCCTGTACTGTTACTGTGTACAAGTTAAAAGTCTTAGTTTTGGCCAGGTATGGTGGCTCACGCCTTTACTCCCAGCACTTGGGAGGCAGAGGCAGGATTCTCTGTAAGTTCAAGGCCAGCCTGGTTTACAAGGTGAGTTCCAGGCCAGCTGGGACTAAAGGGAGACCCTGTAGTTTGTGTGTACACTCATGTGCGCATCAGAGGACAGCTTAAAGTCAGTGCTCTCCTTCCATTATGTGGGCCCTGGGGATTGAACCCACAGCAGGTCATCAGAACTGGTGACAAGAGCCTTGCCCCACTGAACCCTCTTGCCAGCCTTATCTACTGTAGTCATTTGCATGTGACTCTTGTGACTTAAGGGTTCCAGAGCTTGGTCATTCATTTGGTTTCACTGACAGAAATTTGTAGCTCCTGCACATAGTAGGAACGCCCAGGAGACCTTGGGGCATACTGGATGGCATCGTGCAGTTCCCACACTGCCAGCTACAGCAATAGATGGGTGGCATAGTGCTAACTGAACCTTCTGCAAAGCTGTCAACAGTTTAATTGCCTGCACTTGGCTCCCTATAAACCTGGCTCCCGTTCCGACTTCCTGGAGTGGCCTTGTGCCCATCAGAGCAAGAGAGACAAGTGTGCTTGGAAGTGAGCACATGCTGTGCTCCATGGATTTCAGAGGTTGGGGGTGTCCAGCTCTTGTCCTCTGACCTCTGCTGGGTACTGTCCCTAGCAGGGCCGTAGGCAGCATCAACATTAGGGTGCAGACCCAGAACACACCCCTTCTCTGGGGCTCCAGTCCTCACATCTGACCCTGGCATGTGTCAGCAGGCAGCCCTGCCTCTAAACCAGAGCCACATCGCTAAGTTGTAACCCGGTCCTCAGGTTTGTGGTGCAGACAGGCTGGGCTGGGCTGGGCAGCCCGTCATGAGACAGGTATGGCTGAGGACGCCAACAGTCCTGTGTACTCCTGCCGAGTGACCAGAGACAGCAGGTGTGGTGACCCTGCCAATCCCAGCACAAGGCCTGGACCTCTGCCCCACTGCTCCTCAAGGTCCTGGCCTTTGGGTTAGATCTGGGGTCCACAAGGTTGGAGTCGAGCCACTTCAACGTCAGATGGTGACCACCAGGCTGAGGGACTGAGGGCAAGCACTGTATGAAAAGGTAGGGAGTGGGGCTGGAGAGATGGCCTAGCGGTTAAGAGTGCCGACCGCTCTTGCAGAGGACCCAGGTTTGATCCCCAGCACCCACATGGCGGCTGAGAACCATCTGTAACTCCAATTCCAGGAGAACTCCAGTTCCAGGGGAATCCGACACCCTCTTCTGACCTCCGCGGCATTGCATGACACGGGTGCACAGACCTACATGCACACAGTACACTCATACACATAGGAAAAAAAAAAAACCAAAAGGTAGGGAGTGAACCTGGTGAGGGGAGTCAACCAAATTCTGGGCCTGGCTTGGATAAGATACTGGAACCCCAGCCCTCAGAGAGGGCACAAAAGCAGGTCAGAGCAATGACTCACCCGTTACAACAGCCAGCCTGAGGTGCCCGCACATGGGACTCTGAGCTCCTGCTCCTCCCCCATAACCCAAGCATCTTTGGTGTAGGGACAGATCCTTCATCTCCTGTGAAGCACGCATAGTGGCTAGCCTGGGGCTCGGCAATCCCTACCCTCCAGGCAGCTGTACAGTGGAGCCCTGGCCATGTGCAGCTGAGAGCGGCTTTTTGAGTTTTTGAGCCTGGGGAGAGATGGGAACTCTGACTTTGGACACAGGCTCACCAGCCCAGGTCCTCAGCACCAAGGAGTGGCTGTGTCTGTAGTCTCAGTCCCTGGTGTCGTGATGTGAGGGGTAGACCTTTTATGGGAGCCCTTTGAAGGTGGGTCAGTCACAGGTGTGCCACCTTCAGGAGGGACCCCATGAGTTTTTTTTTGGAGAAAGGCTGTTGTCAAAGAGCAAAACTGGCTGGGCACAGTGGTGCACGACTTTAATCCTAGCACTTGGGAGGCTGAGGCAGGTGGATCTTTGTGAATTCAAGGCCAGCCTGGTCTACAGAGTGAGTTCCAGGACAGCTGGGGCTACAGGGAGACTGTGTCTCAAAAAAACCAAAACAAAACAAAACAAAAAACAAAGAGTGAAACTGACCCTCAAAGGGCTCTGACTTCCGTCTGCCCCCAGCCTGTTTCGGGGTGCTCCTGTCCTGATTGGATGTAGCTAGGGGTCCTCACCAAAGCTGAGGACATGTTCTTTAGATGTTTAACTTCTAAGATTATGAACAGAATGAACTTTTTATTCTTTTTTTTAATTTTTTTTTAAAATTTTTATTTATTTTCTATGTGTATGAATGTACTGTCTGCATGTAGGTTTGTGCACCCGTGTCGTGCAATGCCACGGAGGTCAGAAGAGGGTCTCGGATTCCCCTGGAACTGGAGTTCTCCTGGAATTGGAGTTACAGATGGTTCTTAGCCACCATGTGGGTGCTGGGGATCGAACCTGGGTCCTCTGCAAGAGCAGTTGGTGCTCTTAACCGCTAGGCTATCTCTCCAGCCCCAACTTTTTATTCTTTTTTGAGAGACAGGGTCTCCCTGTAGCACAGGCTGGCCACAATCTCAGAGATCCACCTGTCTCTGCCTCCCAAGTGCTGGAATCAAAGACCTGCCTATGACACCATACGACGCTTTTCTTCGCCATCTGTCTGGCTTAGGTTATTTTACTACAGCAAGGGAACAAGCAACCGAGGTGTAGTTGTTCACTGGGAGCACTGAAGGAGCGCAGTCAAGCTGTCCCCAGGTCATAGGAGGGTCTGTGCATGGTCAAGCTGTCCCCAGGTCACAGGAGGGTCTGTGCATGGTCGAGCTGTCCCCAGGTCACAGGAGGGTCTGTGCATGGTCGAGCTGTCCCCAGTCACAGGGTCTATGCATGGTCGAGCTGTTCCCAGGTCACAGGAGGGTCTATGCATGGTCAAGCTGTCCCCAGGTCACAGGAGGGTCTGTGCATGGTCAAGCTGTCCCCAGGTCACTGGAGGGTCTGTGCATGGTCAAGCTGTACCCAGTCACAGGAGGGTCTGTGCATGGTCGAGCTGTCCCCAGGTCACAGGAGGGTCTGTGCATGGTCAAGCTATCCCCAGGTCAAAGGAGGGTCTGTGCACGGTCAAGCTGTCCCCAGGTCACAGGAGGATCTGTGCACGGTCAAGCTGTCCCCAGGTCACAGGAGGATCTGTGCATGGTCAAGCTGTCCCAGGTCACAGGAAGATCTGGGCATCGTCAAGCTGTTCCAGGTCATTGGAGGGTCTGTGCATGGTCAAGCTGTACCCAGTCACAGGAGGGTCTGTGCATGGTCGAGCTGTCCCCAGGTCACAGGAGGGTCTGTGCATGGTCAAGCTGTCCCCCCAGGTCACAGGAGGGTCTGTGCATGGTCAAGCTGTCCCCAGGTCAAAGGAGGGTCTGTGCATGGTCAAGCTGTCCCCCCAGGTCACAGGAAGGTCTGTGCATGGTCAAGCTGTCCCCCCAGGTCACAGGAGGGTCTGTGCATGGTCAAGCTGTCCCCCCAGGTCACAGGAGGGTCTGTGCATGGTCAAGCTGTCCCCAGGTCAAAGGAGGGTCTGTGCATGGTCAAGCTGCCCCAGGTCACAGGAGGATCTGGGCATTGTCAAGCTGTCCCAGGTCACAGGAGGGTCTGTGCATGGTCAAGCTGTCCCCAGGTCACAGGAGGGAGGGTCTGTGCATGGTCAAGCTGTCCCAGGTCACAGGAGGGAGGGTCTGTGCATGGCCAAGCTGTCCCCAGGTCACAAGAGGATCTGTGCATGGTCAAGCTGTACCCGGTCACAGGAGGGTCTGTGCATGGTCAAGCTGTCCACAGGTCACAGGAGGGTCTGTGCATGGTCAAGCTGTCCTCAGGTCACAAGAGGATCTGTGCATGGTCAAGCTGTACCCAGTCACAGGAGGGTCTGTGCATGGTCAAGCTGTCCCCAGGTCACAGGAGGGTCTGTGCATGGGCAAGCTATCCCAGGTCACAGGAGGATCTGCATGGTCAAGCTGTCCCAGGTCACAGGAGGGTCTGTGCCTGGGCAAGCTGTCTCAGGTCACAGGAGGATCTGTGCATGGTCAAGCTGTCCCCAGGTCACAGGAGGGAGGGTCTGTGCATGGTCAAGCTGTCCCAGGTCACAGGAGGATCTATGCATGGTCAAGCTGTCCCCAGGTCACAGGATGGAGGGTCTGAGCATGGTCAAGCTGTCCCGAGGTCACAGGAGGATCTGTGCATGGTCAAGCTGTCCCCAGGTCACAGGAGGCTCTGTGCATGGTCAAGCTGTCCCCGGTCACAGGAGGATCTGTGCATGGTCCAGCTGTCCCAGGTCACAGGAGGGTCTGTGCATGGTCCAGCTGTCCCAGGTCACAGGAGGGTCTGTGCATGGTCCAGCTGTCCCAGGTCACAGGAGGGTCTGTGCATGGTCAAGATGTCCCCAGGTCACAGGAGAGTCTGTGCATGGTCAAGCTGTCCCAGGTCACAGGAGGGTCTGTGCATGGTCCAGCTGTCCCAGGTCACAGGAGGGTCTGTGCATGGTCAAGCTGTCCCCAAGTCACAGGAGGGTCTGTGCATGGTCAAGCTGTCCCCAGGTCACAGGAGGATCTGTGCATAGTCAAGCTGTCCCCAGGTCACAGGAGGGTCTGTGCATGGTCAAGCTGTCCCAGGTCACAGGAGGGTCTGTGCATGGTCAAGCTGTCCCCAGGTCACAGGAGGGTCTGTGTATGGTCAAGCTGTCCTCGGTCACAGGAGGGTCTGTGCATGGTCAAGATGTCCCCAGGTCACAGGAGGATCTGTGCCTGGTCAAGCTGTCCCAGGTCACAGGAGAGTCTGTGCATAGTAAAGCTGTCCCCAGGTCACAGGAGGGTCTGTGTATGGTCAAGCTGTCCTCGGTCACAGGAGGGTCTGTGCATGGTCAAGCTGTCCCCAGGTCACAGGAGGGTCCGTGCATGGACAAGCTGTCCCCAGGTCACAGGAGGGCGGGTCTGTGCCTGGTCAAGCTGTCCCAGGTCACAGGAGGATCTGTGCCTGGTCAAGCTGTCCCCAGGTCACAGGAGGATCTGTGCATGGTCAAGCTGTCCCAGGTCACAGGAGGATCTGTGCATGGTCAAGCTGTCTCAGGTCAGAGGAGGGAGGGTCTATGCATGGTCAAGCTGTCCCCAGGTCACAGGAGGCTCTGTGCACGGTCAAGCTGTCCCAGATCACAGGAGGGTCTGTGCTTGGTCCAGCTGTCCCAGGTCACAGGAGGGTCTGTGTATGGTCAAGCTGTCCCCAGGTCACAGGAGGGTCTGCGCATGGTCAAGATGTCCTCGGTCACAGGAGGATCTGTGCATGGGCAAGCTGTCCCAGGTCACAGGAGGGTCTGTGCATGGTCAAGCTGTCCCCGGTCACAGGAGTATCTGTGCATGGTCAAGCTGTCCCCGGTCACAGGAGGGACTGTGCATGGTCAAGCTGTCCCAGGTCACAGGAGGATCTGTGCATAGTCAAGCTGTCCCCAAGTCACAGGAGGGTCTGTGCATGGTCAAGCTGTCCCAGGTCACAGGAGGATCTGTGCATGGTCAAGCTGTCCCCCCAGGTCACAGGAGGGTCTGTGCATGGTCAAGCTGTCCCCAGGTCACAGGAGGGTCTGTGCATGGTCAAGCTGTCCCCCCAGGTCACAGGAGGGTCTGTGCATAGTCAAGCTGTCCCCAGGTCACAGGAGGGTCTGTGCATAGTCAAGCTGTCGCCCCAGGTCACGGGAGGGTCTGTGCATGGTCAAGTTGTCCCCCCAGGTCACAGGAGGGTCTGTGCATGGTCAAGATGTCCCCAGGTCACAGGAGGCTCTGTGCATGGTAAAGCTGTCCCCGGTCACAGGGACTGTGCCTGGTCAAGCTGTGCCAGGTCACAGGAGGATCTGTGCCTGGTCAAGCTGTCCCAGGTCACAGGAGAGTCTGTGCATAGTAAACCTGTGCCCAGGTCACAGGAGGATCTGTGCATGGTCAAGCTGTCCCCAGGTCACAGGAGGGTCTGTGCATGGTCAAGCTGTCCCCGGTCAAAGGAGGATCTGTGCATAGTCAAGCTGTCCCCAGGTCACAGGAGGGTCTGTGCATGGTCAAGGTGTCCCAGGTTACAGGAGGGTCTGTGCATGGTCAAGCTGTCCCCCCAGGTCACAGGAGGGTCTGTGCATGGTCAAGCTGTCCCCCCAGGTCACAGGAGGGTCTGTACATGGTCAAGCTGTCCCCCCAGGTCACAGGAGGGTCTGTGCATGGTCAAGGTGTCCCCAGGTCACAGGAGGGTCTGTCCATGCTCAAGCTGTCCCCAGTCACAGGAGGGTCTGTGCATGGTCAAGCTGTTTCCGGTCACAGGAGGGTCTGTGCATGGTCAAGCTGTCCCCAGGTCATAGGAGGGAGGGTCTGTGCCTGGTCAAGCTGTCCCAGGTCACAGGAGAGTCTGTGCATGGTAAAGCTGTCCCAGGTCACAGGAGGATCTGTGCATGGTCAAGCTGTCCCAGGTCACAGGAGGATCTGTGCATGGTCAAGCTGTCCCCAGGTCACAGGAGGATCTGTGCATGGTCAAGCTGTCCCAGTTTACAGGAGGGTCTGTGCATGGTCAAGCTGTCCCCGGTCACAGGAGGGTCTGTGCATGGTCAAGCTGTCCCCGGTCACAGGAGGGTCTGTGCATGGTCAAGCTGTCCCCGTGCATGGCACTCCCCTCCCCTCCACCTGGAACCCACCCACCTCAAGTGCATGGGTGTCCTCAGCTGGCGTAGAGGGACTTCTCCGTGCAGTGTTTTCTGGTGAGGCGGACGTGGCTGGAACCGTACAGTCTGCTGGCCTGCTCACTCCATTAGTGCCACTGCTGGGGACTGTGGGAGAAAGGAGAGGAGGGTGATGGCAGGGGTTCCTTGGGATCCCAGGCAGCTGGCCAGGGTGCTGACCCTGTCTAGGGCGATTTAGTAAGAAGACCTGTAAAAGCCATTCTTTTTTTTTTTTTTTTTTTTAATTTTTTTAATGTTTTTT
>VZQC01008227.1:1471527-1485426 GCA_009823505.1 Rhizomys pruinosus | reverse complement strand
CAGTAAGCCCTAATACACCAAGAAACCCCAACCTAACCGTGATCAACAGTAAGCCCTAATACACTAGAAACCCCAACCTAACCACGATCAACAAGTAAGCCCTAATACACTGAGAAACCCCAACCTAGCCAAGATCAACAGTAAGCCCTAATACACTGAGAAACCCCAACCTAACCAAGATCAACAGTAAGCCCTAATACACCAAGAAACCCCAACCTAACCGTGATCAACAGTAAGCCCTAATACACTAGAAACCCCAACCTAACCACGATCAACAAGTAAGCCCTAATACACTGAGAAACCCCAACCTAGCCAAGATCAACAGTAAGCCCTAATACACTGAGAAACCCCAACCTAACTGCGATCAACAATAAGCCCTAATACACCAAGAAACCCCAACCTGTGATAAATAGTAAGCCCCCTAATACACTGAGAAACCTCAACCTAACCGCAATCAACAGTAAGCCCTAATACACTGAGAAACCCAAACCTAACCTTGATAAACAGTAAGCCCTAATACACTGAGAAACCCAAACCTAACTGCGATCAACAGTAAGCCCTAATACACCAAGAAACCCCAACCTAACCTCGATAAACAGTAAGCCCTAATACGCTGAGAAACCCCAACCTAACCGAGATCAACAGTAAGCCCTAATACACTGAGAAACCCCAACCTAACCACGATCAACAGTAAGTCCTAACACTGAGCTATCTCGCCAGCCCCACACTCGGTGAAACAAAACAAGAATCATGGAGAATTCACGTGGCTCGGCCTTAACGGGATCTGTGTGACCCTGATAATCGGGAGTGACACCTGCAGGCTGGGGGGAGGGGTGCAGGAGGGCTGGGATGGTTCTCAGGGCCACCTTCCCTCTGCACTGCCAATGGTGGGGTGTTGTCCCTTACCTGTCAGGGACAGTGCCTTAGGCTGAGGGGCCTGCAGCACGGCTGGGCGGAGCACGCTGCGCTGTTGTTCCTTGGGCTTCTGGCTGGGCAGACCTGGAACAGAGGGCAGTGCTGGCCAACCATAGGCTAGCTGGTGCAAAACACTGCAGTCTTCTGTATGGTCCAGTCAGCACTCTAGGGGCCCAATGCCCTCCAGCACTGGCCCAGGACTAGGCCAGCACAGGTCACGGGGTATCTCTACGCCCGCAATGGCCCAGCATCCTGGTCCAGCCTGGTCCCTGAGCAGTTTTCCAGGAATCCCTCCAGTATCAATCATGGTCCCCAGGAAACAGGCTGGGCCTACAGTGTTTTGGGGCAAGGAGGGGGCTTGGATTGTCACCCACCTGCGCTGGGCGCCTGGCCATGGATCAATGTTGGGGGCTTGAGGCGGAAGCCACTGCTCTTTTCCTCTGTAAGCAGAAGACATGGCTCAGCAGCCTGCAGGACCCCGAGAACCATCCAGGTTCCACCAGGGAGGGGGGGGCGGCAGCAGTTGTGGGGCCTGGAGGGAGGGCCAAGGTCGTAGGGGTGTGCACGAGGGACTGGGAGATGAGTCAGGGTGACCCCTGCACCAGGATCAGGCCCTTCACTTCGGGTATGTGGATGCTGGCATGCATGCCCAGGGGGATACTGGGCACCCCAATCAAGGGGTCTCAGTCCTACCTCCAGGAAAGACTACAGGTCAGGATGGGCCTGGGGGTCTGTGCCTGGGGCTCACTGACAAGGACTAACAGCCTGTGGGCAAGCAAAGCTGGCAGGTGTAAGAGCCAGGGGCTGTGGAGATGCCGGGCAAGCTGCCGTCAGCTGAGGGAGGAGGCATCTTTGGGGTGTTAACTGAAGTATGAGTACACCTCACAACAGTAAACTGAAGTGACACAAGTATCCTGTCACACCTGACTCTGGGAACAAAGGCAGATCTGCAGTGGGGAACCCAGTGCCTGTCTGTTGGGGACCGCTGGGTCAGCACAGCACTTGGGAAACATCTGGAGCCTGAGAGGAAGGGGTGAGAGTTCAGTCTGCCCTGTCACAGCACAGGGTCACCCAGAGGATGGCTGTTGATGGGGAGGTCAAGTTCATAAAGCAGGCAAGCCAGCTGTTTGTAGTCCCACTGACCACACGATCTTAGCCTTGGCCATGGACATCCCTGGAAACTGCTCCCCAGGCGGACCTCAAACTATCTAGCAGAATATGATCTTCAAGGCCTGGTCCTCCTTGCCAGAGAAGCAGGCTCGGGTGAGGCAGTGGGGCAGCTGTGATAGGGCCGCCTCAGTGTGACAGATGCAGAGGGTCAAGGGGAGAGACAGAGCCAGGGAGGGAGGGGGAAGATGTGGGGACAGATGACCTGGAAGCAGACGAGAGCTGACAGTTGAGTTCCCCACTACCCAGAGTACCACCTGCTGTTGCACCCAGGAGACAGCACCGGCCAGGGTCTGCTGGGCCACACCAGAGGACACTGAAGAATCAGAGTCTTCAGGGGGAGGCCAGGGACAGCTCAGAGCAGCTGACTTCTAGAGTGGAAAGGGGTCTGACCACTGGAAATGGTCTGCCCGGCTGTTGCCACAGGTGGGTGTTACAGGACTTCAGCTGTAAACTGTCTCATGCAGTCTTTTATGGAGAAATCTTGGGGTTGGCGCTCCCATGCAAGGACTATAAAAGGCCAGCCTGCCTGTGTTCTTCCTGGCCCACAGCTGTGGAGAAGGGTGGCGATGGGTGCAGACCCAGGCAGCAGTCACTGCTGTGGGACTCAGCAACGAAAAAACGGGCCAAACAGTTGCCCCAGGAAGGGGAAGCCTTCCCACTAGGCAGGTTTGTGGTTATTTTTTTTAAATAAGTGGAGTTAAGACAGTTGTTAGCTGCCATGTGGGTGCGGAGACTTGAACTCAGGTCCTTTGCAGAACAGCCGGTGCAATTAACCACCGAGCATCTCTCCAGCCCTTTTGTGGTTATCTTTCGGAGACAGGGTCTCATATATGTAGCCCAGGTTGGCATCCAACTGCAAAGCCAAGGATGATCCTGAATTCCTGATCCTCTTACAGGTGTGCACCACCACAACTGGTTTTATGCAGTGCTGGGATTCAAACGGAGGGCTTTGTGCACACTGGGCAAGTGCTGTGCCAACTGGGCCCTAGCCTCTGTGTGTGTGTGCATGTGTGCGTGTGTGTGTGTGTGTGTGTGTGTGAGAAAACATGAATAAACAACTCATGCAAGCTCTACCTAGTAAGATGTCTGGTCTGCCCCACACCAGATCCAGGGTGACCCGGACGTAGGAACAGCCTAGTGTTTAGGATGACACTGTGCCTCGGAGGCCTGCAACGTCCTGCTGCACCTCGCCCCTCTTGGTTCCTGTACAGGGTGGACGCCTGCCTTTGTGCATGCTCACACACGTCATAGGTCCAGCTACGCTGCCCAAGCTGGCCTTGCACGCTGTAACAGTCTCGCACCAGACTCCCAGAGTATGGGATGCAGGCTCGGCAGAGGCAGGTGGTAGGAGGCTGGACTCTTTCCTAGATAGCAGCCACATAGGGGCTATGTCTGCCATACCACCTGAGGCCTTGCCACGCTCGGCAGGAGGGAATGGCAATGCAGTGGTCACTCCCAAACATGATGAGTGCCCCATGGCTGAGTGCCCCAAAGCAGCCTCACTTTCCCACTTGGGAGCCTCTCTACCTGGATCCTGCCTCATCCCTGCATCCCTGTGGGACCCCAGGCTGGTGTGCACATGTGGTGCCACCTGATGGGCCTCAGCAGGGTCCTGGGCTGTGAGCTGGGGGCACCGGCCCAAGAGTTCTGAGGGCACTGTGCTTGCAGGCCACTGTGCATATGCACAGCCCTGCTGCCCTGTGGCCCATGGCGCTGGCCGGTGTCACTCATGCTTGTGGTCAGTGTACTGCAAGGGCTCTCCAGGTGGAGGTCTTGGTTTCTGTTGGGTGCTCAGTCTCAGCAGGCCAGTGTCACCGACTCCAGGAGCCCAGTCCCCTGGCTCTGGTCTCAGCAGAAGGAAGGACAGTGACGCACAGGCTGTGGCTTACCTGAGTGGGTCAGCGAGGCTGTCCGCTCACGCTTGACAGGAGGACAGTAGTTTCCATCTTCATGCTCAGAATCTAGAGACGGGGGTGGGGGGGTCAGGTGGTGTTCCTGTTTACCTCCAGAGCGGCCCAGTGTTCCAGAGACTTCCTTACCTTCTCCAGCTTCAGGACTGGACCCACCAGCTGATCTCTGCAATGAGAAATGGGCGTGTGTACGTGAGGGGCATCCAGTTCCCCGAGTCCTGGCCCATGGCTCCCAATGGGGGCTGGGGTGATGGCACTCCTCTGCACCCTGCCAGGAGCTGAGGAGGTGCTCCCCACGTGGGACCCTGATCTCAAACATGGAGCACCAGGAGGCACAAGTGCAGCTCCTACCACGGCCTGGGCACTTATTGTGGACGTCTGACACAAAAGCAGCCTGGTTTCTAGACCCTTCACCGTAGAACATTCTACAACACACATGTATGAGTGCTTCAAGGAGAATGAGCTAGGAGGCCTTGGGACAAAGCTGGCAATGCAGTGGTTGGCACAGCACCACCAGAGGCCATAGCAGGCCCTGTCCAATTGGCCCAGAGCTCTGTGGTGCTGTCCTGGCCCTGTGTTCTGGATGTGTGCTGAGCTCTCACCAGAGCAGGCGCCTCTTTGGTCCACTGGTACACAGTGACCCCATGGACCCTGCAGCAGCGAGGGTGGACAATGCACCCCCGGAAAATGCCTCTTAAGATGGCAGAACAGCACAGTGTCCTGTGGTCCAAAAGGCTCAGGACTCGGGCTGAACCCAACAAGGGATGTTGGCCAGAGGGGGTGATGCACAAGAAGGCTCCCAGGAACAACTGCAATGAACAAAGCCAGCCCCAGCACAGACCCCCCACAGCAGGCGCTGGCCTGCTTTTCCCATAAAGGGCCAGAAAGCAGCTGCTTTTGGCTCTCGGGCAGTAAGTGCTCCCTGCAAGGCGCTTTAGCTTATAATCCTGTAAAAATGTAAACACTGCCATGGCTTTCGGACTGTTTGAAAACAGAATGCAAAGTCTGCAGCAGGCAGCAAGGGCACAGAGAGGGTGCAGTTCGTATCCTCTCCACCAAGCAAATCTAGGACAGACTGGGATCCCCACCTGGGGAGCTCTGCTCCCTGGTATGAGCTGGCAGCTGGGCTCAATGGTAGAAAAAGCCAGCCTGGCCGGCTGGGGCCCACGCCCCCATGAGCCTGGCCTCAGCACCCTCTACCACATGGCAGATCCGTGGGCCGTAGACACATCAGGAAAAAGGTCTTCGGCTAAGAGATCAGGGACTCTGCAGCACGTTGGGGCCAGGTGGGCCATAGTCCAGTGTCCATCTGATTACACCCAGTGCACCCCACAGTCCAGTGTCCATCTGATCACACCCAGTGCACCCCACAGTCCAGTGTCCATCTGATCACACCCAGTGCACCCCACAGTCCAGTGTCCATCTGATCACACCCAGTGCACCCCACAGTCCAGTGTCCATCTGATCACACCCAGTGCACCCCACAGTCCAGTGTCCATCTGATCACACCCAGTGCACCCCACAGTCCAGTGTCCATCTGATCACACCCAGTGCACCCCACAGTCCAGTGTCCATCTGATCACACCCAGTGCACCCCACAGTCCAGTGTCCATCTGATCACACCCAGTGCACCCCACAGTCCAGTGTCCATCTGATCACACCCAGTGCACCCCACAGTCCAGTGTCCATCTGATCACACCCAGTGCACCCCACAGTCCAGTGTCCATCTGATCACACCCAGTGCACCCCACAGTCCAGTGTCCATCTGATCACACCCAGTGCACCCCACAGTCCAGTGTCCATCTGATCACACCCAGTGCACCCCACAGTCCAGTGTCCATCTGATCACACCCAGTGCACCCCACAGTCCAGTGTCCATCTGATCACACCCAGTGCACCCCACAGTCCAGTGTCCATCTGATCACACCCAGTGCACCCCACAGTCCAGTGTCCATCTGATCACACCCAGTGCACCCCACAGTCCAGTGTCCATCTGATCACACACAGTGCATCCCAGAGGCAGTGGGAATCCAGGTGGCCTCGCCTGTTGAAGACTGTGGTGAGGCGACATCCTTCTTGCCTTGAGCTTGCAGGGCAGCTCTGGTCCTCCACCTTGCTCCTCAGTCCCCCACCCCACATTCCGTCCTGCCTCCCAGCTCCAGCTCCCAGCCCGTAACTCACACAGCACATTCTGTCAGTACTCAGCCCTCCTACAGGGTCCCCTGCCCCACCCCAGGGAACCTTCCTGTCCTTATTTCTGGAACTTTGATAAGGCCCCCTAGATCTCTTGGGACAACCCAAGCCTTGGTGTGCAGGGGCACTGTGTTGAGCCTCACTGCTTGTAAGCATGCTGTTATGGTGTGGCTCTCACCCGACCTAACTTGGGATGTTTTCCTGCACTGGAACCCAAGTTCCCCCAGAAACTGGTCCCTGGCACACAGCAGACATCAGTGGGGAAAGTGCCTGATGGAGGGATGGTGTCACACAGTTGCTGTACCCCAGGGCCCCCCCAATCTCCCTTGGAGCCTTGGTACAGGGGACTCCCAGTACCCTCCCTACCTGAAGACCCATGCCTAACCACTGGCAAAGGGTCACCATGGCAATTCCACATGTGTCAATGTCCTGGTCACTGATGTCTAACTTGATGTATCACACCCACAGTCCCAGACACAAGGATCAAAGATGCTCTCTAACGTCACTTAGGTCCCCCAATAACCCGCTGACTTCAGTGGGGTGCTGTGAATCCACCCTGGGCACAGATGACTCTGGGTGAAGTGGGGTCCATGTCCCCTCCTCTGTCCACCTCAGTGACCCTGAGTTAAGTGGATCTCCATGAGTTGAAGGCCAGCCTAGACTACATAGCAAGTTCCAGGCCAGGCAGGGCTCCGTAGTGAGACCTTGTCTAGAAATAAGGAAAGAAAGCCAAAAATCCAAAGCCGCTACCTGGGTCTCAATACAGATGGAGCTCGGGGCTAACCTGACACAGTGCAGTCCTGCAGGACAAGGGCACCCCAGCAGAGCCAGCCTTCTCTGGAGCTGACAGAGGTAAGTCTGCAGCAGCCTGGTCGCCTTTAAGCTGTCAAGACAGATCAATGAACACCAAGTCCTTTTATCACCTGGCGCTCACTTCACACACCTGGGGCCCACAGCATGAAGCACAGATGGAGTAACCCTTAGGGCAGCTGTGGGGAGATGGGGACTCCCCAACCTCAGATGTGGGGCACAGCAAGACCCAGGTTGGCTGCCCTGAAAAGGGTGGATAAGCAGCTCCTGGGAGATGTGGGATCTGGTTGTGCCCTGCTGGATTTAAGGCCCCATTGACCTGAATTACAGTCAGTCCGTTCCAGACCACCTGCCCGATGCGCTTGTACCAGCAAGGTGGCCCTCGAAGGAAACGCTGGCAGGCGGCCCAGTTTCCCTGCTGGACAGGCTGGTGGCTCAGCACTGTCACCAAGTGGTGTGACAGCTGTGCTGCTCCCCGAACCATGAAGTCCTCAGTGCTGAAGGCACAGATGCCTGCCCCCTACTTGGCTCTCTGTGCCCTAGAGTTGAGGTCACCTCCAGCCTCTCTCCACCCCATTTGCCTTCTCAGCCCCATGGGGGGGTCTCTTTGGTGGTGCACCCTCACTGAGCCACTGGAGGGGTGCATTTTCTGCTTAGCCAACTCATATGAACCCAGTTAGAATGAAGAAGCCAGGTTCCATAGACAGGTACGGGCCACCACATGGGTAAGGCCTGAACCTGTGTTCAGTTGGGACATGGACAACTGGCTTAAAGGGACATCTGTGCACTGCAGAATAGCTATCTGTCACCCACCTGCTGGTGACAGTCTGAAATCCACCTGAAGGGCTCTACAGCCCTGTGCAACCCAGGACTTCTGCTCTCTCGCAGACCCTGGCAGCGCAGAGGCCAACACGTGAAGCACCTGAATCTCCATGCAGCTTCCTGTGGACCCCTCCCCCATCCTAAAGTGCAACCTCTTTTCCCATCACCTTCAGCCTCCAAGAACCTCCCTATCACAGCTCGGACGCCAGGGCAACCATGGCCCAGCCCTTCTGCACAGATCCCAGGCTTCCTTGGGCTAGAGAGCTGGTTCAGTGGTTAAGATCAGGAAGAGACCCAGATTTGGTCCCTAGCACCTACATGGCAGCTAAAATCTGTCCACAACTTCAGTTCCTGGGGATCCAATGCCCTATTCTAGTCTCCGTGGGCATGGCACATATGGGTGTACTTAAATACACACAGCAAACACTCATACACACAAAGCCACGTCCAGGAAGATGCCTGTCCTCAGAGGCCTCTACTTCCTTATGAGGCTCTCCCAGCAAGAGTGGGCTGCCATCCCTGGACACCCAGGATGGTCGGCTTTCCTGTTTGTGTGACTCTGGGTCTGTGCGGACATGTGCACAATGCTCCATGGAGGCAGAGCAGTGCCAAGCACCCTCCTCTACCGCTCTCTACCTTATTCATTCTCTGAGGCAGGCTCTCTCACTGAACCTGGAAGCTCACTGGTTGGGCTGGACCAGCCAGCCAGGGAGCTCCCGGGATCTCCTGTCTCTGCTCCCCAAATGGTGGGTTCCCAGCAAATACAGCCACATCTGGGTTTTTACAAGGATGCTAGGATTTGAACTCAGATCCTTCTTTCACAGCAGGTGCTCTGACACAACCAGCCCCCCTGCAGGCATGGAAGTACACATGTGTGCAGTGCCCATGACACCAGAAGACGGCTTCAGATCCTCTGGAACTGGAGTTAGCCGCCCTGTGGGTGCTGGGAATCAAACCTGGGTCCCTTGCTAGAGCAGCCAGTGCTCTAAACTCCAGGTCTGCCTTCTTTGCTTTTTTTGAGGTTGTTTTTTTTGGTCTTTTTGAGACAGGGTGTCCCTGTAACCCCAACTGGCCTTAACTATGGCCTTGAACTCAAGAGATCTACTTGCTTCTGCTTCTGCCTCCTGAGTGCTAGGATTAAAGATGTGGGCCACCACACCCAGCCCCTTGTTAGTTTTTGTTAAGACAGGGTCTCCTTGTAGCCCCAGCTGACCTCGATCTCACAGAGATCTGCCTGCCTCTGCTGGGACTAAACCTATGTGCCACCACAGCAGGCTGTCTAACTTTTAAAGTCCAGATACTTCCTGGTGCTGAAGGTTGATCCTCCTACCCAACACTTCCATGTGGGCTTCAGGGATTGGCGAGGGGCCTTCCCTGGGCTTGGGCATGGGCCTTCCCTCTCCTGCTTCCATAGAAGGCAAGCACCTCTCGCCCCAATCTTTCAAGGCATCCTGGGTCCCTTCTAAACTTGACCTCAGATTCAGAGAAGAGGAGGCAGAAGGGTGGGACATGGCTGGGGGGAGGGAGGGTGACTGGTGGTCACTTGGTGCTCTTCTGGGAAGCTGCCCCATCTCCTGCTGTGTGCACACACCCAGGCATGACAGGCTCGGTTCTTCTGTGTGGTCAGGGCCGTGAACAGAGGGCCCAAGCGGTCCTGCTGCCCACCACCAGCGGCTTCTGGTGGACTAGGGGCCAGGGCGAGTGGCGGGCACTTACCCCTGCTGGGTGTTGCAGGCCAGAAGGCTGGGCTGCAGGAGCGGGAGGCGGAGGAGAGCTGGCAGAAGCGCTAGTGGGGGCAGGAGGGTCTAGGGCATGCTCCCCAGCAGACTCAGGGGGCCCTGCACCATGTTGGGGCGCCTCGGACTCCCCCTGAGACTCCTCTCCCGACTCTGGCAAGTCTTTCTGCTCTGCGGAAGACTGGGGGGCAAAAAAGACAATTTTCCTTCAATATACACGCAAGGTCACATGGTGGGTGAGAAGGGGACAGGGGACTGGGAACAGGGGACAGAGTCTGGAGGTGGTATGGCCCTTGGCAACAAGCCAGGCCCTGGGGAGTTTGTGCAGCCCCACGGCTGTATTTGCCAGTTTGGCTGTGAATTTGGCTCCTTTGCGGAGCTACAGGAGCCGCACATAGCGGCTCTGCTGCAGCCCCACGGTGACGGGGGCTGGGGGGGGATCCCTCTTGAGGGTGAAGGGAGGAAACATCAAGATTAAGATTCAACTCCCAGGACTCTCAGCTTCTCTCCTCAACCTCCCCAAGCAGACATCCCAATGCTGTGGCGTCAGAGGGCAGGCGTGTGATGCGGGTGGCCCGGCTGGCTGTCAGTGCACAGGTGACATAGGCCATCCTTGGAGCCCTTGGCTTATTTGCTGTTTTGTTTTTGAGATAGGATCTCCCTGTAGCCCCAGCTGGCCTGGAATTCTCTCTGTAGACAACCTGGCCTCCATCTCAGAGATGCCGCCTGTGCCTCCTGAGTGCTATGGTCAGAGGTATGGCCATGGCACCTGGCTTGGCTTTATTTGAAAAGGACAGGGGTTGGTCAAGCTGGCTGCAAGTTTTGTTCTCCAGAGGTGTGCACCCAGCAGTCTTTGAGGTAGGGGTGGGGAACTCAGGGCTTCCCTGGCTCAGCACCTGTGGCCCCAACTCAAATGCCTTCCTGAGAGGTGACAGTGGCCCAGGTCCCCAAACCTTTCTTCTGGCACTGTTCTTGGCCATGGGCTGACAACCTGACTGTCCCCAGACCTGTCACATCTTCAGGCCAGGACTTCCTTGTTTGTTTTTGGGTCAGGGACTTGCCATTGCATATGGCTCCTGTGATCTCATGGCTTGGCCATCCACCTGGCTGGGACCAGGAGTACGTCACCACACCTGCCTTGGGCAATACTTTAAAGCATACCCCCCTCACAAAAGAAACATCTAACCCTACAGAAGGAAATCAACTCCATGAAGCAAGGCTGGGCATGGTGGTGCACACATCCAATCCTGGCACTCAGCAGGCAGAGGCAGAAGGACTGAGTTCTGGGCCAGCCTGAGCTATGCCAAAGAAGGGGTAGGCAGGGGCTGGAGAGATGGCTCAGTGGATAAGAGCACTGACTGCTCTTGCAGAGGAACTGGGTTTGATTCCCAGCACCCACATGGCAGCTAAGAACCATCTTTAACTCCAGTTCCAGGGGAATCCGATGCCCTCTTCTGACCTCCACGGCATTGCACGACATGGGTGCACCGACCTACATGCAGACAGTACACTCATACACATAATAAGAATAAAAAAGGGGGGGGCAGCAAGAATGCTTCCAAATCTCCCACCCAAAGCCACTTCATGCTGAGGTTTCCCATCACCAGCAGGACACCTGCTTTGTGTGGGGCTGACCCAGGGCTGGCCACCCACATGTGCTGCTGCTGCCACCAACAACGGAGACAGCACAGCAGGATAAATACCATCCATATGGAACAAAAGGGCTGTGCCACAAGCCTTTAACCTCCCCACTCGGGAGGCAGAGGCAGGTGCAGCCTGATCTACAGAGCCAGTTATAGGCCAGCTGGGACTACTGGGAGACCCTTGTCTCAAATAAATAAATTACAAATAAGTAAATTATGAATAAATAAATAAATGAGCTGAAATGAAATAGCAAGCTTAAGGAACTGTGTCCACAGGCAGAAAGAGACCGGCCTCACACCCACACAATGCTGGCATCTCACAGAGACACAGGGAGTGAGCAGATGTACCCTGTGCTGTCAGCCAGCCCACGAGTCTTTAGGTGTTAGGGCTACTGTGGGATCACTGGACTTCAGGGCATGGGGTGCACAACTGTAATCATAGCACTTGGGGGTTTGAAGCCAGCCTGGTATGAGACTGTCTCAAAACAAAAGTAGAAACAAACCCCAAAACACAGATGCATCTCAGTGGGAAAGCAGACCCAGCAAGCAGCAGGCCCTGGGTTTGTCACCGGCCTGCCAGGACCAGGCAAGGCAGTGGGAAGTGGAGGCAGGGGAGCTGGGGTTCAGGGTCACCTGTGGCAACGTGAAGTGATTAAGTCAGCTAGGCTACAGGAGACCTTGTCTCAATGGATGACCAGCTAAGAACCTGGCTTAAAGGCACATCTGAGTGCCAGAATGCTGACCCAGCACACACGCTCCTGGGTCCTGGCACTCCCATCAACAAACAAAATCCACAAACAAAAACAAAACCAACCCTGAGTTGACGCTTCTAACTCGGGCTACCAGCATAATGCAGCCACTTGTCCCAGGCTAGCCCCCCAACCTCACAACACACGTCCCTGCCTACCAATCATGCTGGAAGCTCCCTGGCTGGCACTTGTTCGGAATAGCTTTAGTGTCAACTTGACACACCTAGGCTGAGGAAGCCTCCATTGGACGGGCCTGTGGCCATGTCTGTGGAGTATTGTCTTGATTGTTGAGCGATGTTGGAGGGTGGGCCCCCAGTTGTTTCACCCCTGGGCAGGTCGTTGTGTTTGTATAGGAAAGCAAGCTGAGCATGGGTCAGGGGAGCAGCAGCCAGTGAGCGGCGCTCCTCCACGTCCTGGGCTCCAGCTCCCGCCTCCAGGTTCCTGCCCTGAGTTCCTACCTTGGGCTCCCTCAGTGATGAACTGTGACCTGGGAGATGGAAGAAGAATAAATCCTTTCCTCCCCACGTTGGTCAGTGTTTTGTCACACCATAGAAGGCAAACTAGAACACAACTAAGCCGCCTGCCTTGTTTCTGGTCCCGAGTCACCAGCCCGGGTGGTAGGCCCACAGTGGGGGTGCTCCCATGCTTAGCGTGACCAACAGCCTTCTGCAGCCTGGGCCTTGCCCTGTAGCCCAGGCTGGCAAAAATCTCCAAGTCTTCCTGAGTCTCCATGGGTAGAAAACAGGCGCTTTTCATGGGCACCCCCTTGGGCAGCTGGAGATGCCAAGAGACATGGCAGCAATCCCCAGGTTCACAGCAGAGCTTCTGAACACTTCCCGAAACAGACTATCTTGAGGGAACCGGCGCAGGCACACAACTTTTACCCCAACGCTGTTTTCCTCCTCAGAGAAAGGTTCTCAGGTCTGGAGAGATGCTCAGAGGTTAAGAGCACTGGCTGCTCTTGCAGAGGACCCAGGTTCAGGTCCCAGCACCCACATGGTGGCTAACAACCATCTGTAACTCCAGTTCTAGGGGATCAAATGCCCTCTTCTGGACTTCACAGGCATTGCGCATAGAGGTACACTTACATATATGTCGGTAAAACACACATACGCACAGATTTTTTTTTTTTTGTCTTTTTGAGACAAGGTCTCCCTGGAGTCTCAGGCTGTCCTGGAACTCACTCTGTAGACCAGGCTGGCCTTGAACTCACAAAGATCCACCTGCCTCTGCCTCCCGAGTGCTAGGATTAAAGGCGTGCACCATCACGCCCGGCTCAGGCTGGCTTTTAACTCAGAGATCTGCCTGCTTCTGCCTTCTCAGTGCTGGGATTAAAGACGTGTGCCATCAAGCCCAGTAAGCAGCTCCAGTTTAAACTACAATAGGAGAGCCTCAAATTCTAGAGAAGTCTGCACATTACCAATACCACAGAGAAGAACAAACGACCCACACGACCCACATGTCCGACACTTCCAACACAGCCCACACATCCCATTGTCTGGAGCCACAGCAAGCACTTACTTCTCAAGGCCGAGCAGGGGACACAGCTGTTACCAGGGGGCATCCTGGCCCCAGGGACAAAGGCCACACAGCACTTTAGAACCCACTTTAGTCATGGAAACAGATGGGCAGCATCTCCAGCTGCAGTGCTGTCACTTTTGAAAGGATCAGCAAAGGAAATGGAGAGCGGCAGCTTGGAGTAGCCATGGTACAGCAGTGGAGGCTCCCCTCCCCACAGTGCATCCATGGTACAGTGGTGGAGGCTCCCCTCCCCACAGTGCATCCATGGTACGGCGGTGGAGGCTCCCCTCCCCACAGTGCATCCATGGTACGGTGGTGGAGGCTCCCCTCCCCACAGTGCATCCATGGTACAGCAGTGGAGGCTCCCCTCCCCACAGTGCATCCATGGTACGGTGGTGGAGGCTCCCCTCCCCACAGTGCATCCATGGTA
>VZQC01008227.1:1418576-1468083 GCA_009823505.1 Rhizomys pruinosus | reverse complement strand
AAAAAAAAAAAAAAAAAAAAAAAAGCAGCCAGTGCTCTCAACAGCATGGCTGCTCTGCTCAACAGCTGAGCGTCTCTCCATCCCACAGCACACTCTACTGGTTTGACAGTTGGCCATGGACAGCATGCTTTCAACTCCTATGGAGTGACTGGACACTGACCTGAGCCTCTGTGGGCACTCCTTAAAGGGAAGGAATTCCACAGCTGTGCCATGGCTGGTGAAACCTCAGGGCTGCTCCTATAATCCTTTGCTCCTTGTCACTGCTGGAACTTGTGGCTTGGATGTCCACAGATGAGGCTGACTCCCACAAGCTCCCTTGGGATCCACCCTGGGCACTGGGCAGCAGGCAGTGACAAGTACAGCAGAGCAGCACACAAGCTCAGCTGAGGAGAAGCAGGCTCGGAAGGGGCCAGCCAGTGTCAGGCAGAGCAGACCCCATCAGCCCGGCTCAGACCCTGAACCACTCACTCTCCTTCCTCATCTCTGTCACCAGAGCTCCAGGTGCCACACACTGAAAGCCATCATGACTCCCACAGACCATGACGTGTGAGTCCTAACCCTCAGCCAGCCCAGAGCGGTAGCACCCAAGCCCGTCTGGCCAGGACTTGTGGTCACCTCCTGTGGCCAACACTGCCTCATCCAGACACTGGCTCCCTCAGGTGGCTCCTAAGTGGCCTTGCTTTTTATGGGTCCCAGGAATACCAAGAACACATCCAGGCTCCAAATAGCTCTGTGCCCAGTGTGTCAATCAATACAGGACACCAAAAAAACACCTATTCTCTACACAGGGCAA
Organism: Rhizomys pruinosus; assembly: GCA_009823505.1. Classification (NCBI taxonomy): domain Eukaryota; kingdom Metazoa; phylum Chordata; class Mammalia; order Rodentia; family Spalacidae; genus Rhizomys; species Rhizomys pruinosus. The sequence continues at coordinate 1,467,290 of VZQC01008227.1, read as the reverse complement.
GAGGCTCAGTGGGCAGAGCAGTCACGAAGGTCACACGAAACATCTCCAGCACCGCAGGTTTTTATGAATATCAAAAAGCAGTATAATCAACTGGGCATGGTGACACACACCTTTAATCCCAGTGCTGGAAGGCAGAGGAAGGTGGATTTCTGTGAGTTTGAGGCCAGCCTGGTGTACATAGCGAGTTCCAGGACAGCTGGGGCTACGGGAAGACCCTGTCCCAAAAAGACCAAAACAAAAAATAAAGCAAAACAACTCCAGTATGATCTGGGTCGAGTAGCACATGCCTGTCACCCCAGCACTTGGGAGGTGGAGGAAGGAGGATCAGGAATTCAGGGTCATCCTCTGCTACATAAGGGAGCTATCTTGGGCTACAGGAGAACTTCTCAAAAACAAACAGGGCTGGCAAGACAGCTCAGTGGGTAAAGCTGTCCACCAAGCCTGAAGACGAGCTTGATCCCTGGAGTGCACACGGTTGAAGGAGAGAACTGAATCCCAAAGTTGTCCCTTGACCTCCGTGTGTGTACCATGATACACAGACAAAACAAACAAACAAACAAACAAATAAATAAATAAATGCAAAGGAACACAAAGAAAAACTAAACAAAGCAGACTAGAGAGCCGGCTCGGTGGCTAAGAGCACCGGCTGCTCTTGCAGAGGACCTGGTTTGGTTCCCAGCACTCAGGTAACACTCATCTGTAACTCTAATCCCAGGGGATCTGGCTTGCATGAACATTGCACACTTTACACTTGCACACACGCAGAACACTCATATGCATTAAAAAAAAGGGGGGGGCCTGGAGAGACGGCTCAGAGGTTAAGAGCACCAACTGCTCTTGCAGAGGACCCAGGTTCGATTCCCAGCATCCACATGGTGGCTAAGAACGTGTTTAACTCCAGTTCCAAAGGAATCCGATGCCCTCTTCTGACCTTCGCGGCATTGTACAACATGGGTGCATGAACCTACATGCAGACAGTATACTCATACAAATAAAAAATAATGAGTAAGGGGCTGGAGAGATGGCCTAGCGGTTAAGAGCGCTGACTGCTCTTACAGAGGACCCGGGTTCGATCCCCAGCACCCACATGGCGGCCGAGAACCATGTGAAACTCCAGTTCCAGGAGAACTCCAGTTCCAGGGGAATCCGATGCCCTCTTCTGACCTCTGTGGCATTGCACGACGCGGGTGCGCAAACCTGCATGCAGACAGTACATTCATACACATACAGAAATAAATTAAAAAAAATTTTTTTTAATGAATAAAAAAATAAAAATTTTAAAAAATGAAAAAAAAAAAGACAAAACAAACAAACCCCACACACACAAAAAAACCCCTGGCACAGCTGACCCAAGCAGCAGCAGGTGCTATGAATTCACACAGTTCTCAGGCACTGTGGAGCTCTGGAGGCAAAGCAGGGCTGTGGCTCTGCCAGAGCTGCAAGCGCAGCATAGGTGGAGACGTCCAGGCAGGAAAGCCAGTCATAAGCGATTCTGTCCTAAATGCGTGTGGCTTCGGGTCATAGAAGTGAGGGGCCGAAGGGCCACTGGCTAGGACTGCTGTGCCAAGAGGGAGGGGCTTTGAAGCTGTCCATGGGCCCCAAGTCACGCTGGCTTGCAGAGACTGTGTGCAGGCCCTGCTACTCTGCCCACTGCAGCCACATGACCACAAGCTCTGCACAGCCAGCCTAGCCTGCAGCACCATCTTCAGTCACCAGGGGCCGTTCCCACTCGTTGCCTCCTCCCAAGCTGCCACCTAACGTTCTTAGACCCAGCCAGGGCTACGCAAGAGCTATGGGGCCAGGAGCCACCACAGTGAGACATGGGGCTGCGCCCCTGCCAAGTGAACAGCCGCAGAAGGATGCACCACTAAAGTCAGCAACGCATCTGGGCCTCTAGAAGTTCTTCACCCTGCTGCCCCCAGGTGATAACCTGCGCAGAGACCCCCAATGGAAATTCGGTAGGCAAAGTGGCCGATCTCGGTCTCAGCTGCTGTCACCGTGGCTCTGATTGTTCAGTGTCACCTCTGGTCTACTGTGGTGACATAGACCCCAGAAGCCTTGGCTACACAGGCGGTGGCAGAAACCAGGGCTCTGCAGGAGCCACACCCACAAACCAAACTCTGTGAGGGCTGAGCCACAATCTGTCCTGCCTCTGCTCTGTCTGCCCAAGGTTCCCAAGCGCCCCACTTCCCAGAGCCCTGAGTCTGGCAGAGCTTTCAAAAGGAAAGTGCAGAGACACAGCACAGAGACAGCACAGAGGCCAGGGCTGCCCTTTCCCTTTCTGCCAGCAGGTGGCTCAACACACACACACAGGCAGAGGTGAAGTGAGGAAAGGAAGGCCTGGGGGAAAGTTCCACCAAACAGAGGAAACCCCCCTCTAACCTGACTGCAAGGAAAACCCAGGCCTCCGGGCCTAGGCACACTTCGCTTCGGAGCCCTCCAGTGGCTGGATAAGTTAACATAAATTAATGGAGCAATGTGAAACAGGGTTGGCCCTCAGCCTGAGGAAGATTAAAAGACATGCTTTGTAGGGGCTGGAGAGATGCCTCAGCAGTTAAGAGCATTGGTTGCTCTTGTAGGAGTCCGGGGTCCAATTCCCAGCATCCATATGGTGGCTAATGACTGTCTATAAACTCCAGTTCCAGGGGATCTGACGCTCTCTTCTGATCTCTGCATGACATGGCGTACTTATGCACATGCAGGCAATACAGTCACATACATAAAATAAAAAGAATAAGCCGGGCGTGGTGACGCACGCCTTTAATCGTAGCACTTGGGAGGCAGAGGCAGGTGGATCTTTGTGAGTTCAAGGCCAGCCTGGTCTACAGAGTGAGTTCCAGGACAGCTGGGGCTACAGGGAGACCCTGTCTCAAAAAGACCAAAAAAAAAAAAATAATAATAATAATAATAATAAAAAGAATAAATAAACTGGGCATGGTGGCACACACCTTTGATCCCAGCACTTGGAAGGCGGAGGCAGGCAGATCTCTGAGTTTAAGGCCAGCCTGGTCTATGCACCAAGTTCAAGGCCAGCTGGGGCTACAGGGAAACCCTGTCTCAAAAAGACCATAAAATAATTAAAAAAAAAAAAAAAGATGTGTTGTGCCCAAGTGTCAGGGGACAATCCATAGCTGCCATGTCCCCAATAACGACAGATGCTTGATGCACTGTCTGGTGGTTGGCAACCCCAGAGGCCCTGGAGGCAGAATGTGAGGGAAGGCAAGGGGAACGGGACATGGCTTATGGGAAGACTGAGGTGGCCACAAGGACACCACATGGTGCAAGACTCCACAGGCAGGGCTGGTGATATGGCCTGGGCCCCTCCGTCTCCCATGGCCACCATGCTGGGTCCAGACCTGCCCTGTCACACAGCCTGTCTCCAGCCTGTGAGCCCTGCACCTCTGCTGTCCCATCTCAAGTCTGCACTGGCAGACAGGATACTGAAAAAAGGGCAGCGGGCACCCTGCGCTCCAATGGCGGCTGACTCTCCAATGACCCGACTCCAACATGTAACTTGGGTTCTCCCAACTGATGCCATGTGGGTCTGTTCATGGAACATGGAAATGGGGGCTGATCACCACCCATGCTGCACAGAACACACACCATTCCCATAGCCGAGCACAGGTCAGAAACTTGGCATTGCTCACTGGGAAACCAGGTGGCTATCTGCCCACACCAGGCACTTGACCAGGCTCTGGCTGGGACAGACTGCACCCTACCCAGTGGACCCCAGCCTAGGACCTCCTCTCCCTGATCAGCATCCCAGGGCCCTGGGAGAACAGGCCACCTCGCCTGATTGTCAATGGTCATGCCCCCCCCCCACCAACCTGGTGCTTCTTCTTGATTGGGGCTGACAGAGGCTAAGGGGACATTTCTCCTGGTGAGAGAGCACGGGGTTGCTGACATCCTGGCAGCAGGGAATTCGGTGCATCCCACTGTGTAGGCCCCAAGGAAGGCAGAGTCGAGCAATGGGTGTGGGGCACATGCCTGGCTCCATCTGCTACCTGCAGGACACAAGCACTTCCACACAGCAGCGGCGACAGTCCTTTCCCCCTCTTAGACTCTCTGGACAGAGGCAGGACAGAAGCCCAGGCTACCTCTGCAGAGCCTCCCAGGCCCCAGGTGCCCCGTTCTGTGCCTGCATCTCCCCTCCCTGGAGTCCTGAACTGCCTTTGCTTTTGGTGATTTTTGTTGTTGTTGTTTTTTGAGACAAGGGCCTCCCTTAGCCCTAGCTGGCCTGGAACTTGCTACATAGCCTAGGCTGGCCTCAATCTCAGAGATTCTCCTGCCCCATCCAGCTTCTGAAGTGCCTTTGCAAACAAATGCTGACAAACCCTTGCCCGCTGGAAAGCAAGCCCAGGAACATCTCCAAGCATCGGGGTAACAGAGTCAGAAAGGGCTAGTAGAAAACACTTATTTTTCTCGCAGTGCCTGGGGTAGAACCCAGGGCCTTTGTAGATGACTGGCAAGTGCTCACCACTGAGCTTCCTTCCCAGCCATCAAAGCCATCCATCATGAAAAGCAATAAACAAAAAATGAGTATATGAACCAACTGGCACCACCCTGTCCCTCAAGCTAATTGGGAGGCAGGGGATCACGAGTTCAAGACCAACCTGGGCAACTCAGTGAGCCCTGTCTAAAATGCAAGGAGCAGGACTAGAGAGCCAGCTCAGTGGTTAAGAGCACTGGCTGCTCTTGCAGAGGACTTGGTTCAGTTCCCAGCACCTACATGGCAGCTAACGACCATCTGTAACTCCAGTTCCAGGGGATCCCATGCCCTCTTCTGACATCTGCAAGCACCAGGTGATGTACATGCAGTCAATACACTCAGATTTATATATAAAAAAATAATAAAAGTAAAGGCAAAAGAAAATAAAAAAGGCCTGGGTCTGGGTAGTTTGAAACCACAATTCTGCAGTGTCCTGGGTGCTCCCCTCGCAGCACCCGAATGGCAAGCACAGCACCTAGACCTCTCCTTACCACAGGCCCTCAGGAGGTTCCACCAAGGCTCTAAGGGGCACACTGAGTGCAGGACACCCCAGGCCAGGGGCATGAATGTCAGCAGAGGTCAGGTAGGCTGGGCCAGCAGGAAAGGAGCCTCTGAGAGGGCTCGTGACCTACTCTCTGGGGAACAGGGCAGCAACTGTGTCCCAGCCCCAGTGAATCCTGACTGTTCAGGAAGCTGGCCCAGATGGGCTCCTGACTTCAAGGGAAGCTAGAGTCTGCAGGTTCCTGGCTGTCTCAGCATCTCGCTACTCCTCATTCTAAACACAACAGAGCGAGGGTGTGAGCCGCCCTCCAACGCTCCTCCTGAGTATCTGCTTGTGGCTTTCCACTTTGCCTTTGTAGAGTTTTGAATTTACTCTTTTCGTGTGTCTGTGTGCTGTACTCATGGAGGTAAGAAGAGGCCGTCAGGTCTCTTGGAGCTGGAGTTACAGATGGTTGTTAGCCATCAGTGGGCACTGGGAACCAAACCCAGGTCCTCTGTAGGCGCAACCAGTGCTCTTAACTCGCTGAGCCGGCTCTCCAGCCCCTTCACAGAGATGCAAAGCTTTGGACCCCCTGGGTCTCTGAAGCCATCTCACTGTGTGGAGATTTGCACTGTCTCCAGCGAGCCCTTCAGAGCGCCTGCAGCCAGTGCCAGGTGAGCAGAACACCGCATGCCCGGGGCACAGTACAAGGACCAATGAGGAGCCTGTGCTGAGGGTCTGCTCCCTTAAGCATGTCTTCATCACACCCCAAAGGGACCATCGGGCAACCCCTGTGCAGAGGTGGCAGAAACCAACCACTGTAGGCCAGGGCAGGAGGAAACCATGCAGCTACAGCCGCAGCCCCAGCTGGCTCAGCACCTGGCACCAGGTGGGCTCCCACGGCTCCCGCCCATCCTCACTCCTGCTCCCTCCTCCAAGCAACACTTTTTCTTTTTCTTTTTCTTTTTCTTTTTTTTCAGACAGGGTCTCCCTGTAGCCCAACTGTCCTGGAACTCATTCTGTAGACCAGGCTGGCCTTGAACTCACAGAGATCCGCCTGCTTCTGCCTCCCGAGTGCTAGGATTAAAGGCCCAGCTTAAAGATGGTTCTTAGCCTCCATGTAGGTGCTGGGAATCGAACCTGGGTCCTCTCCAAGAGCAGTTGGTGCTCTTAACTGCTGAGACATCTCTCCAGTGAGTTCAAAGCCAGCCTGGTCTACAGAGTGAGTTCCAGGCCAGCTGGGGCTATCAAGAGACCCTGTCTCAAAAAGGCAAAAAAAAAAGGGGGCTGGAGAGATGGCCTAGCGGTTAAGAGCGCCGACCGCTCTTGCAGAGGACCCAGGTTCGATCCCCAGCACCCACATGGCGGCCGAGAACCGTCTGAGACTCCAATTCCAGGAGAACTCCAGCTCCAGGGGAATCCGACACTCTCTTCTGACCTCCGCGGCGTTGCACGACATGGGTGCACAGACTTGCATGCAGACATAAATAAAATTAAAAAAAAAAAAAAAAAATACGAAGGAATCAGATTGGCAGCCACCGGATTGGTTGTACGTCTACTTTTAATCCACGTACGAGAGTAGGTCTAGAGGCAGGCGCAAGCATCAGTTTGTAGTTGTCAAGGCTCTTAGCCTATATCTGGCAGCCTGGGCTTGCGAGAAGAAACACTGTCTCTAAAAAGACCAGAAAAAAAAATAATAAAAAAAAAAGATGGTAAAGAGTCCAATTGTGACAGCCATGATGAATTCTGCAGACATTTGGTTACAAGGCACCTGGTCTAGGGACACCTGCTATGTTCAGGGTGCCCCCTCCCCCCAGCCAATGGGCCTCCCCAGGTGTTCACTGTGTCCAGGTTGAGAACTCTCAGGCTACAGGGTCACAGTGACAGGATTTAGGAAGAGGTAAGCCTCCTGGGCTCAGCAGAGCCTCAACCAGGGCTGTCCTAGGGGGCAGAGCCCCCCTCCCCCCACAATTTGGACTCATCCTGTCTTCCCTTCTGTCCCTCTATCCATGGAGTAATGTGGCTGGGACCCCAAGACCTTATATATGCTTGACAAGCCCCAAACTCCCAGCCCTTTCTCTATTTTATTAAGAGATGGGGTCTCCCTAAACTGCTCAAGCTGTCCTCCCATCTACAATCCTCCTGCCTCAGTCTCCCGAGAGGCTGCCATCCCTGGCAGATGCCACCATACTCGGCACACCCTCCGTCTCTCCTCCTCTCTGAGTGAGCCAGTGCTCACTCCCAGCATCCTAAACCACATGTGGGCTCCGGGACCAGTATTTCCATTTTGCTAATGGAGAAAGCAACACCTTAGACGGTGCTTGAGTGCTAGTGCAGTAAGGCACCTTCCTGCTTCCTGAAGGGCCACACTCTGTGCCCACCATCCTTTACATGCGTGGGTCTCACCTGAGTGGCATTCCACACTCTGTGAGGGGGCTGTGTATGGAAGATTTTGGAAGGTTGGTGGCTGCCACCCCAGGACAGGGGATAGGGGCATGCCACTGACCACTGTGTCACTACATACACAATGCACAGGACAGCCAAGATGCCACCAGCACCACTACACCACAGCACATACATGGCCTACCAGAACCTGGCTCAGTACACAACAGCCAGAACCCACCGCTTCCCTGGTTCTGGCCCCCTCTGCCATCCCTGTGCCCACTGGCAGAGCCTGAGCACCACTTCCCTTGTCCACACATCCTTCAAGAACTTGAGAAACAGAAGAGCAGCCTACAACATTCCAGACCCTTCTCTGTCCTCCTCTCGAATGGACTCTAGCATCCCACACTAAAGAACTTGCACAGAAGGCCCAGCTGAGGGGCAGCTGTGGCCAAGGGGAGGGTAGCACACGCTGCACATGTGTTTCCTGAGACAGAAACTACTCCCAGCTAGGAGACCACTCAAACAGGACTTCAAAACTCAGGACCGAGTGAAGACAAGTTGTCAACAGCAACACAGGTTTGTGGACATGTTACCCACCCCAAGGGACTTATCAACACCATGGGATGCACAGTTCTCGAACTTAAGAGTCTATGGGTGTGTGTCATGAGGTGGAGGTAGGAGGGTCAGGAGTTCAAGGCCAAATCCAGCTGCATAGTGAGTTTGAAGAGCCAGCCTAGGCTACATGGTATCTTGTTTCCAAAGAAGCCAAAAAGAGGAAATAAAGTTTTATTACTGGTGGTATACCCCTTTAATCTCAGCACTCTGTGATCTCTCTGACATCAAGGCCAGCCTGGTCTACATAGTAATTTCCAGGCTAGCTGGGACAGCAACGGGGAGACTGCTAAAAAAAAGGAAAAGAGCCCCGCTTGGCACTTGGTGGCACACAGTTCTAATCCCAGCACTCAAACAGCGGTCCTCTGTGAGATCAAGGCCAGCCTGGTCTACACAGCAAGTTCCTGGGATACAGGAAGACCCTATCCCCCCAAAAAAAGAAAAAGGAAGAATGGACTTCAAACAGGCTGCAGAGAATGTCACACTTGTTTTCTGGTTTTTGGTCCCTTTCTGCCTCCACCCCTTTACAAAAAGGACACAGTAAAATAGACAAGAACGGCCCTCTGGATTCACCTCATGCCTCTTTGATTCATATCTCTGCTCCTACCAGCTGTGCCTGGGTAAACTAGCTCATATGCACCAAGCTTATAATGGAGAGTAGAGCAGGTGTGAACACTACTTGGAGACCTTGGGCACCTGAACCATTCCAACTCGCCCTTACCCAGACTTAAGTGCATCCTCTAAGCAACCTTACACATCCCCAGCTTTGTACAGAAGCCAAAGGCTGTTATGTCACGGGCAGGAAGGAATATTACACTGTGATGAACAAGGTTCTCACTGTTAAAGACAGCCTACTTGTACATAAAAAAGGGACGCAGCTAAAAATAGACCCAAGAAGTCCTTAAGCTCTAACCCCGGGAGCAACACTAATGCTGGATGTCAGCAGGACAGACAGCTGCAGGAGTGACTGTCCGCAGAACTGGGATTACCTCATGAGAGCTCTGGGGCGCCACAGTGCAGAAAACGGGGAAGCGTGTGAAGCACCTACGAAGCGTATTTCAAGTGTCAGGGCCTCAACTGGGGGAGCATGAGGAGGCCCGAAGGATCTGGGAACTGAGGTGCTCAGAGGAAGGTGATCACAGTGTCAAAAAATCAAAAGGGGCTGTGTAAAGGCAGCTAGTGCTTTCAAGCTCGGGTGGCTAGGCTTAAAAACGGAGGGCCACCAGGTGCACCCCGGAGAACCCGGAGGGAACAGCAATGGCGGGAATAGAGGTCCCAGGCTCGGGACGGAGTGGAGGTGAGATCTCAGGGTGCAAAAAGGCGATCGTGGAGAGTGACGGCCTCGAGGGATAAAGGGGACCCGGGCCCCAGGCCAGGCCGGGGACGGCAGCCGGGTCCCCGGCGAGGGGGCGGGGAACCGAGCGTGGCGCGCTCGGGCCGCGACCAGGCCCCGAGGTCTCTGCCCACCCGAGTCCGCCAGGCCGCGTCTCCAGCCCCGTGGGGCTCCAAGCCCGGCGTGCGGGGCCGGAAGGCCTCGGAGGACGGTCGCAGCGGGGCCTCGAGGCTCATCAGGACGGACGGTGCCCCAAGCCGCGGCGGCCGCGAGGACAGGGGCCGGGGGCGGCTCGCCACGGTGGGGAGGCCCGCTGAGTGTCTAGACTGGAGTAGATCGGATTCCCACACTCGGAGACACTGTCCCTTCGGGTCTGGGACTCCCTCAACCTCCCCCTGCCTGCTCGCAGGCCGCCAGCTGGCCCCCGACGGCACCTCCCCTACCTTCGTTCGCCAGGTCCGCCATTTTACTTCCTTAAGCCCTCCCACAAGGCCCCGCGCCCGGCCCCCGAGTTCGGCCTGCTTTCTACTAGAAGACTTTCTGCGCCGGCGCTTTGCACGAACCGACGCCGGAGGGAGGAGGCGGGCATCTTGCGCCTGCGCATTGAGTTGTAGGCCAAAACCCCGTCACCTGCTCCCGCTTTAAGCGTGCGCTTGCGTACTAACGGTCCCGCCCCCTCCCGCCGCCTCTTCCCGCCCTCGGAAGGAGGAGGCGGGGGCCAGAGTGGGCGCATGCGCATAGGCCGCGTGCCTTAGCAAGAGACAGTTCTCCCGCTGGAGGCGCGGTGGAGAAAGGTGGGGCGGAGGTGGGGCGGAGGTCGGGGCGCCGCGCTTGCGCACAGACACTGAGCCCCTTCTATCGCTCTTGCAGTGTGAGCTGCCGCTGTCTCTGATCGCTTTCCTGGTGTGAGGTTTGTGCCCGACCGCCGACGCCGAAGTGGACTTCTAGGTAAATCCCTGGAGCCGTGGGGGTGCTTTTCTCCACCCGTGCGCTAGGTCTCAGTTTCCCCTGTGGGAGATCCCGTCTTTTCTATTCCAACAGGTTTAGCAGCCTGTTTGCCCAGCCTGATGGAATCTGATTCCTCTTAGAGCGGGATCTGGTATTATATTAAGGGTTGCATTTACTATGTCTTATACATGTAGTATAGCTTCAATGTACATATTTCTTTTAATTTTTATTTATTCTTGTATGTGTATGAATGTACTGTCTGCATGTAGGTTTGTGCACCCAAGACGTCCAATGCCGCGGAGGTCAGAGGGGGCGTCGGATTCCCCTGGAACTGGAATTAAAGACGGTTCTCAGCCGCCATGTGGGTGCTGGGGAATCGAACCTGGGTCCTCTGCAAGAGCAGTCGGCGCTCTTAACCGCTAGGCCATCTCTCCAGCCCCCAATATTCATAGTTTCAAACGATATCAAAGTCTCTCAACCTGACGACGCCCCTGGGCTGAGAAAGGAATTAAGCCCCCTGCGCTCTCTCTCCCGCAGTTCCCATCAGGTAATTCGTGATCAGATCTGGAGAAAAGGAAAGAAAACCCGAGTCCACCTGCGAAGGGCCTCTGCAGGCCCTGCTCTCCACTGCGTCCGCAGAGGCCACAGCCCACCACACAGTACACTCTGACAATCCCAGCTGTTGGCAGGCAGAAGCCGGAGGATCTCTGTGAATTCCAGCCTGGTTATTGGGGAGACAAGAACAAATGCCTACTCTGCTCAGATGGGGAACGAAGGACAGACCAAAACAAGGACATTGCCGCAGTCCGACCTGGTGAACCAGTGGGAATTAGGAAATGACTTATAGACAGGTGCGTCTATAGCCCAGGCCAGCGTGGGGGACAGTCCACGGAAGCAGGAAATGTGGACCGCACTGTACAGCCGCAGGCTGGAGAGTGGCCCAGGCAGCTGAGCTTCTCTGAGAGAATATTCCAGCAGTCCTTAGGACTTAGAAGCCCTGAGTGGCAATGTGAGCCGGGAGGAGAGAGGCCTAGTGAACCTGGTCAGTTTCAGGGTCTTTCTGAAGCCGCGAGTTGTTTACTTTTGAGCTGAGGGAGCTCCCTTGTGAGGCCTATGGAGTGTGTCACCTCCCCTCACAACCACCTGTGGATTAACAAGCTTCCCTCCAAGATGCAATGTTCTGGGTTTTGGGGTTGTTGTGGTGTTCGGTTTCATTTTTGTTTGTTTGGAATCTTTCTGTCTTTTTGAGACAGTGTCTCCCTTTAGTCCCAGCTGGCCTGGAACTCCCTATGTAGACCAATGTGGCCTTGAACTCACAGAGCTCTGCCTGCCTCTGCCTCCTGAGTGCTGGGATTAAGCCGTGGGCCACCACACCAAGCTTAAAGATGGTTCTTAGCTGCCATGTGGGTGCTGGGAATCTGTGAGTTCAAGGCCAGCCTGGTCTACAGAGCGAGTTCCAGGCCAGCTGAGGCTATAGGGAGACGTATAATGTCTCAAAAATACAACCCCCCCAGGGACTGGAGAGATGGCCTAGCGGTTAAGAGCGCCGACCGTTCTTACAGAGGACCCGGGTTCGATCCCCAGCACCCACATGGCGGCCGAGAACCGTCTGAAACTCCAATTCCAGGAGAACTCCAGTTCCAGGGGAATCCGAGACCCTCTTCTGACCTCCGCGGCATTGCACGACACGGGTGCGCAGACTTGCATGCAGACAGTACATTCATACACATACAGAAATAAATAAAATTAATAAAAAAAAAATTTAAAAAAAAAAAAAATACAACCCCCCCAAAAAAACTATTATTTTGGTTTTGTGTGTGTGTTACCACCTTCATGTAAGTGCACCACATGCATACAGTGCAGTACTTATGGGGCCGGAGAGATTGCTCAGCAGTTAAGAGAGCTGACTAATCTTGCAGAGGACCCAGGTTTGATTCCCAGCACTCATATGGCAGCTAAGAACCATCTTTAAGCCAGGCGTGGTGGTATACGCCTTTAATCCTAACATTCAGGAGCACAGGCAGGCAGAACTCTGTGAGTTCAAGGCCAGCCTGGTCTACAGACTGAGTTCCAGGCCAGCTGGGGCTACAGGGAGACCCTATCTTGAAAAGACAAAAAAAAAATTATTCATTAGGTTTTTTTTTTAATTTTTATTTATTATGTGTATGAATGTACTGTCTGCATGTAGGTTTGTGCACCTGTGTCATGCAATGCCGCAGAGGTCAGAAGAGGGTGTCAGATTCTCCTGGAACTGGAGTTCAAGACGGTTCTCAGCCACCATGTGGGTGCTGGGGATAGAACCCGGGTCCTCTGCAAGAGCAGTCGGTGCTCTTAACCACTAAGCCATCTCTCCAGCCCCGAGTTGAAATTCTTGTCAGCTGCTTTGAGTTTCATCCAGGCTGGGGGATGGGGGGGGGTTGTTAATGAAAAAAAGAAAGAAGCTCTAAGGGGATAAGAACTACTTTATTCTAGAGCCAAAGACCAGGGTCCGGGAACTCAGATTCAGGTTACCCCAAATTCCATGTTCAAAGGTGCTAATGGTTTGGTGAAGATTTTATAGAAACAGAACAAAGAAAGCTACAAATCCAGACACTTACCAGATCTATTGGTGGGAACACTGGGTACAGAGCTTCTAGCAAAGCGGGGGGACTTCTGCTGTGGTCAGAGGCTGTCTCCATCCATTCTCAGCCTTGGGGTCCAACTGGATGTGCTTAGGTGTCCCACGGTGACAGGGCTGGGTAGTGAACGAACATTTCCATTCTCCACCAGAGCCAGTCAGCTTTGTAGACGCTTCACACAGGTGTGGGTCTTTTGTCCTGGGAAGTTCTTTTGAGGGGCTCCTCTTCCTTCTTGTGTGCTGGTATACAGACTTGGCACTTTACTGGAGCCCAGCCCCCCAGCACATCTCAAAGGGCATCTGTGGGCAGTGGCTGGGAACAGCTGCACTGTTCAGTGGAGAGACCAGGTTGGGTGGAGGGCAGGATTGGTTTGCCTGGTGCCCTCTGTGCACCCCAGTGTTCCTCCTTCAAATCCCAACAAATCCCACTATGACAAGTCGAGTCAGTGAGAGACCGCTGCTCACCAACACAAGGTAGAGACGCTCGGAAGATGCCTGCTGGATAAAGCACGCACAGTGCAGTGTGAGGACCCGAGTTCAGATCCCAGAAGCCACCTGTGAGCCAGGGCCTCCCCCTGCCTGGAACTGTGGTATGGGCCGAGACACAGGGTCCCCTGGCCGAAATCAGCCAGCTTTGGGGCCAGTGAGACCCGGTCTCAGAAATGGAAAGTGACTGTGGAAGGTGCACATGTGGACGCGTGGTCATGCACATCTGTGCCTACACATATACACATGAAAAGAATAAGTGGACAAGGACTGAGGAAGACCTAGTATAGACTCCCCCCTTCCCCTCCCCCGGTCTCTTGAAGAGTTGTGAAGGAACTGCTCTGCCCTGCCAGGTTGGAATCATCCCTGTCCTCTGCCGCCCCCCAGTGGACACTGAAATTCCCTTTTCCTGGGAAGCTGGCAAGCTTGGATGTTTCATCTAGCCTGGAAGATTTCTATCCTGAATTCTGCCATTTGGGGCAAGGGTGGTGGCTCACACTTGTCATGACAGCTATCAGTTAAAAGGCTGAGGCAGGAAGCCAGGCGTGGTGGTGCACACCTTTAATCCTAGCACTTGGGAGGCAGGGGCAGGCGGATCTCTATGAGTTCAAGGCCAGCCTGGTCTACAGAGCAAGTTCTAGGACAGCTGGGGCTACAGGGAGACCCTGTCTTGAAAAGACACACACACACACACACACACACACACACACACACACACACACACACACACACACACGGCTGAGGCAGGAAGATTGCCCACAAAGCTGAAGGTAGCATGAGCTATGTAGTGAGTTCTAGGACAGCCTGGTCTACAAATTGAGACCCTGTCTCAAAACAACAGCAACAAAAAATACTGCATGGCATGAAAACTCAGGAGCCAGGTGTCAGGGCTCAGCAAGCCAGTCACCCCAGGCAGGAGAATGGGGAGCTCAAGGTTGTCCTGGGGTACATAACCAGTTTGGGACGAGCATAGGTAACACAAGACTGTGCCTCTGAGGAGAGAGAAGAGAAGAGCAACTCACACGGAAAGCTCCGTAAGCCAGCTGTCCTGCAGTGTGCCTGTGACCCCAGCACCGAATCTCAAGTTCAAGACTAGAGACCTGCCTGGGTTACACAAGGAGCCTGTCTCCCCCCCAAAACCTGAAACAGTGCACCCCAACATCTAAAATATGTGGACAATCACTTGTAGGTGCATTATTAAATTGAAAATTCTGATGTAGGCCTTGGCTGGGCCTGGGATGAAGCTTGCCATTCAGCCTGCAGCAAGCAGGCTCCTGCTGACCTTCCTTTTTTCTTTCTTTTCAGCACTGAGCTCAGTCTCCACCCCGAACCAAGCCAGCACTCAGTGCACCTCTCGCCCTCTTTACATTGATTCAGGGTCTCCCTCTGTAGCCCAGGTTGTCCTGGAACTCAGATCCTTCTTCAAGCTCTGTATCAGGGTGACTTGGGAGCACTGCCACGCCCAGTCCAACAGTGTCTGGGTGATGTAGACCCATTGCTATGGCGACCACACCCAGGAAGGAAAAAACAAAAACGAAAAAACAGGCACCTGTTCTGCACCTCACCTGACACTGGAAAGACAACACAGATGAAATATTTACAGCAAGGGGCTGCAGTGATGGCACAGTCAGTAAGAACACTGGCTGCTCTTCCAGAGGTCTCAGGTTCAGTTCCCAGCACCACATGGTGGCTAACGACCATCTGTGACTCCACTTCCAGGGGAATCCAATGCCGTCTTCTGTCCTTCATGAGCATTGCATTACACGGGTGGACTGACACGCAGGTAATACACCCATTACACGGGTGCACTGACACGCAGGTGATACACCCATTACACAGTGCACTAACATACACGCAGGTGATACACCCATTACACAGGTGCACTAACATACACACAGGTGATACACCCATTACACAAGTGCCCTAACATACACGTAGGTAATACACCCATTTCACAGGTGCCCTAACATACATGTAGGTGATACACCCATTACACAGGTCCACTAACATACACGCAGGTGATACACCCATTACACAGATGCCCTAACATGCACGCAGGTAATACACCCATTTCACAGGGACACTAACACACATGCAGGTGATACACCCATTACACAGTGCACTAACATACACGCAGGGTAATACACCCATTACACAGTGCACTGATATACACGCAGGTAATACACCCATTACACAGTGCACTAACATACACACAGGTAATACACCCATTACACAGTGCACTAGCATACATGCAGGTAATATACTCATCTGCATAGTAAAGATAATAAAATAACCTTAGGGGCTGGAGGGATGGCCTAGCAGTTAAGAGCGCCGATCGCTCTTGCAGAGGACCCGGGTTCGATCCCCAGCACCCACATGGTGGCTGAGAACCATCTGTAACTCCAGTTCCAGGAGAACTCCAGTTCCAGGGGAATCCGAGACCCTCTTCTGACCTCCGCGGCATCGCATGACACGGGTGCACAGACCTACATGCAGACAGTACATACATACACATACAAAAAATAAATAATAAAAAATTTTTTAAAAATGATT
Source organism: Rhizomys pruinosus (assembly GCA_009823505.1). Classification (NCBI taxonomy): domain Eukaryota; kingdom Metazoa; phylum Chordata; class Mammalia; order Rodentia; family Spalacidae; genus Rhizomys; species Rhizomys pruinosus. Next base: position 1,451,386 of record VZQC01008227.1, on the reverse strand, counting down.
AAAAAAAATAAATAACCTTAAAAGAAATATTTGCCCCTCACAGTGGCACACACCTATAATCTCAGCCTTTGGGAGGCAGAGGCAGGTATCTCTGAGATTCAAGGCACAGGGCCTTCAGGGAGACCCTCTCTTAAAAAAAGACCAAAAATAAATACAATGAAATATTTACATTGAGGAAAATGAGGAATCACTTCAAGCCTGGGCTCAAATTATTTTCTTATCTTGTGTAGAGATCAGGGACAGCTCAGTCCCGTTTGGCAGATCCCAGACACCTTTTTTGTTTGTTTTTGGGGTTTTTGTTTTGTTTTTGTTTTTTTGGTCTTTTTGAGACAGGGTCTCCCTGTAGCCCTAGCTGTCCTGGAATTCACTCTGTAGACGAGGCTGGCCTTGAACTCACAAAGAACCGCCTGCCTCTGCCTCCCGAGTGCTAGGATTAAAGGCGTGCCAGGTTTTGTTTTGTTTTTCTTTTTCCAGACACCTTTTTTGGGGACAGGGTCTCGCTCATCAGGCATCCACATGTCTCAGCCTTCCCAGAGCCAGGCTTACATGCGCTTGCTGCCAGGCCTGGCTTTGACATGGCTTCTCAGGATTTGAACTCGGGGCCTTTTGCAAGTGACTATACCATCTCTCCAGCCCTCAGATGGTTTTATTGATTGCTGTCTAGACTTTAGCAATAAAATTATCATACCAGTTAAATTTACAGCCTGCCCTGTGCACACATGCACACAGACTCTGCCGCCAGCGCAGAGGCAGCCAGGAATGCCCAGCGCTTTCCAGGTCCTGAGAGGCTGAGATAAGGTGGGAACGGTAGCCAGGCTTGAGATAAACATAAGAGAACCTTGGAAATCTGTGTCCTGAACTGGAGGCCATCAAGCTCTCCATCTAGCTGGGGCTCAGTGCTGTCTGCCTGTCATCCTGCAGACAGTACACTCACACATACCGCACGCCTGGGTGCACTCACATGCAGACAGTACACTCACTTACAATAAAAATAAGTATATATATATATATAGGGAGGGGTGGTTTTGAGACAGGGTCTCCTGTAGCCCCCACCTGTCCTGGAACGCACTCTGTAGACCCAGGCTGGACTTGAACTTGTACAGAGATCCACCTGCCTTCTGCCCTCCTGAGTGCCTGGATGAAAGGCGTGGGCCACCATGCCTGGCAGTCAAAAGTACCCCCCCCCAGTCAAAAATATTTTTAAGAACATGAAGTGGAGGCCTGGGCATGGTGGTGCATGCCTTTAATCCAACTACTTGGGAGGCAGAGGAGGCAGATCTCTGTGAGTCCAAGGACAGCCTGGTCTACAGAGTGAGTTCCAGGACAGCCAGAGCTACAGGGAGACCCTGTCTCAAAAAAGACCAAAAAGAGAAAAAAAAAAAAATGAGAGAAAAGGAAGTTGATCTTGTTCACTGAGCCTTGAAATCCTCTATTTTTAAATATTTTATTTTTATGTAAATATCAAAGGTGCTGCAAGGAGCAATTGTTTGATTATTCCTTGGAAATGACTAAGATTGAAGGTGATTCCATTCATGTTGCAAGCAGTTGGTGACATTCACTGACAATGTCTGGTGGTGGTTGTGTGAAGCCTAGACACAGAGAGGGCAGCATTCTCTGAAATGATAAGAGTCGGACTTTCACTTCCCACTTCATGTTGGAGATACTGTTTCAGTAGGTGAAGTGCTTTTTGGGGTACACAGTTCCTAGAGATATCTGGAGGAACAGGCGCTCAGCAGTCTGGATCCACTTGTGGCTGGAGCTGATGGGAAGAGGCAGGCTGTCTTTACTGAGGCACAGCCATCATGTGGAGCTTCATAGTAAATGTCACAGAGGATCGTGGGGTGAGCATGAACAAAATTCATTATAACCGGGTGTGGGGGTGCAACCGCCTTTAAATCACAGCACTTGGAGGCAGAGGCAGTCGGATCTTTGTGGAGTTCAAGGCCACCTGGTCGAAAGAGTGAGGTCCAGGTGTCCAGCGGGCTACAGGGAGACCCTGTTCGAAACGAAAACACCAAAAAAAAAAAAAAAAATACATTATATGTGTTATAAAATGTCCTAGTGAAACTCAGTTATGTATAATTAACATGGGCTAAAAGTCATTTAAATATACTCTTGGCGTGGTAGTGCACTTGGGAGGTGGAAGAGGCAGGTGGATCTCAGCAAGTTTGAGAATAGCCTGGGTCTCCCTGTAGCCCCAGCTGGCCTTGAACTCCCTATGTAGAACAGGCTGGCCTTGAACTCAGAGATCTGCCTGCCTCCACCTCCCAAGTGCTGGGATTAAAGGCCTGTGCTACCACGCCCAACTCAACAGTTAATTTTTTTTTTTATAGATATTTCAAATTAGAATGTTTAAATACTGGGACTGGAGAGATAGCCTAGCAGTTAAGAGCACCGACGCTCTTGCAGAGGACCTGGGTTCGATCCCCAGCACCCACATGGCGGCTAAGAACCGTGTCGTGCAATGCCGCGGAGGTCAGAAGAGGGTCTCAGATTCCCCTGGAACTGGAGTTCTCCTGGAATTGGAGTTACAGACGGTTCTTAGCCGCCATGTGGGTGCTGGGGATCGAACCTGGGTCCTCTGCAAGAGCTAGGCTATCTCTCCAGCCCCCGAGAACTCTTATTAGGTCACACCAGTACTGCTCTCTATGAAGACCCTAATTCAGTTCCCAGCCCCATAGTGGTGACTTCCAACTACCTGCCACTCCAGCTGCAGGGCATCTGATGCCATCTTCTGGTCTCTGTAGGCACTGCATTCACTGTGGGCCTTCACATGGCCAGTCCTTGTTCCCCTCTCTACGGAGGGTAAGTGCAACAAGCACTCGGAGGCCTCAGAAGGCAAAACTCCGAACTGTATTTTCCAGTACAGGGTATGTAGGAAGCTTCTACCAATCAGCACAGAGCGCATCAGAGACCATCCAGTCGTCGAAAAGTCAACTCAATCACGCAGTTACACAGTCCTCAGCCTGCACGTGCTGCTGTGGACGTTTACATGTTGTTTACCAGCTCAGCCCAGGAGGCAACTAATCACAGCGCGGGGCTGCCGGGAAGGGCGCCATGTTGATGGCACAGCAAGAAATTCAGTGACGTGGCTTGCTAATCAGGCCGAGGAGTGGCCTACAGCTCATCTATGGGCACATGAGCACACAGACTCACATCCACTCACATGTACAAAAAATTACAGGAGAGGGAGGAGCAAGAGACCCGACCTGCACTTCCGGCCTCCGCAGCAAGGGCCCAACCAGCTCACACGAGCTGATAACAGCCAGCGATTAAAAAGTAAGGAGCAAGCCGGGCGTGGTGGCGCACGCCTTTGATCTCAGCACTCAGGAGGCAAAGATATGTGGATCTCTGTGAGTTCAAGGCCAGCCTGGCCTACAAAGGGAGTTCCAGGACAGCTGGAGCTATGAGAGACCCTGTTTCAAAAAAAGACAAAAAAAAGTAAGAAGCAAGGCATGGAAGAGATGAGTCCCTGGTTAAGATCACTTGTTGGTTGTACAGAGGACTGTGTGAAGGTTCAAGAACCTACACAGGTGGAGCACATCTGTGTACTGCCACTTCAGGAAGACAGCTGCCTGGCTCTGTGGGAATCTACAGTCCTCACCTACAGTTGGCCAGTGAGGGGCTGGGGACGTGGCTCAGGTAGAGTGACAGCCCAGAATCCCCAGTGACGGGGTGGGGGCGTGGCTCAGGTAGAGTGACAGCCGAGAATCCCCAGTGAGGGGCTGGGGACGTGGCTCAGGTAGAGTGACAGCCGAGAATCCCCAGTGACGGGGTGGGGGCGTGGCTCAGGTAGAGTGACAGCCGAGAATCCCCAGTGAGGGGGTGGGGGCGTGGCTCAGGTAGAGTGACAGCCGAGAATCCCCAGTGACGGGGTGGGGGCGTGGCTCAGGTAGAGTGACAGCCCAGAATCCCCAGTGAGGGGCTGGGGACGTGGCTCAGGTAGAGTGACAGCCTAGAATCCCAGTGAGGGGCTGGGGGCGTGGCTCAGGTAGAGTGACAGCCTAGAATCCCCAGTGAGGGGCTGGGGGCGTGGCTCAGGTAGAGTGACAGCCTAGAATCCCCAGTGAGGGGCTGGGGGCGTGGCCCAGGTAGAGTGACAGCCTAGAATCCCAGTGAGGGGCTGGGGGCGTGGCTCAGGTACAGTGATGGCAGTGGCGGATCAGTAGAGTTCTTGCATAGCATGGACACACCACATCCCTCCTGTTACTTAATAATTTATTGTTGGGATGTGACTGTCAGATAAACATTTCCTGGGCTAAAATAAACTTCTCCTGGGTTTGGTTTGTTCCTCTGGCCGTTCCAGGGTGTCTGTGTGTCCCTGGGCATGTGGCATTTATGTGTCTTTATGTCTCGTGGTGTCCTTCAGTATTTGACTGTTAAGCCTTTGTCTGGACCTTAACCCTCCTGCTCCTCAGCCAGAGCTGGAAGTTGTGTTGCAGCTGGGGGCAGCTGCAGGAACGGCGGCAGGATGTGCAGAATCTGGACAAGGATCTCTTGAAGCGTTGGCCCTCCTCAGTATTCAGCAGCTTGGGGATGGCATAAGCTAGCCCCACGCTCAGCAGAATCGTGGTGGTCAGTATCAGAATGGTGATGCCGGGAGGGAACAGGGGAAGCGGGAATGCTCCATACACGTAGATGCTGAAGATTGTGTCCAGGCGACAGTAACTGTGGGGACAGCAGGGGCAGGCTAGCTCTGTGACGAGACCCTCCACTCTGGAGTAAGTGGCTCATATCTCATTCTGGACAGAACCACAGACAAAATTCTCTTCTGTGTGTGTTTTGCGACAAGGTCTCATATAGTCCAGGCTGACCTACATGAATGTGGTCAAGGATGGCCTTGAACCCTAATCCCCCAATGTCCCTCAAGTGCTAGAGTGACAGGTATACACACACATGCTGGGTTTTCAGCTGGAATCTGTCAGACCACGATGGGGCCAAGCACCCCACACATTGTGACCACGATCCAGACCATGATGGAGCCAAGCACCCCACACAGTGTGACCACGATCCAGACCATGATGGAGCCAAGAACCGCACACAGTGTGACCATGATCCAGACCATGATGGAGCCAAGCACCCCACACAGTGTGACCACAATCCAGACCATGATGGAGCCAAGCACCCCACACAGTGTGACCACGGTCCAGACCATGATGGAGCCAAGCACCCCACACAGTGTGACCACGGTCCAGGGGCATCCACATTCCTCCCCAAGATCCCCCAACACAGCGAAGCTCAGCCCTCCACTCACCTGTAGTAAGGATCCACGATAGACAGAGTAAAGATGTAAATCCCATTTCTTTGGTCAAAAATAACCCGGTTGTTGGTCCGGCCACCAAGGATCTGGTACTGGACATCTGGCCACAGCAGGGGTCTGTCCTCGCTGAATTCATGACAGCTGGCATAGTTCTGGGGATGTGGACAGAGACCTAGCATGCTACAGGCCTGGTCCACAGCCGTGTCCTTGCCAGATGATGGCCAGTGACTCCCCAGCCTGTGCCTCCAAGCAGCCTGGCTCCGCGCATCTGCCTAGGACAGCAGCTGTGGTGTGGCTGGGATGCCCCGTGGCCCAGGCCCATGCTCGCCCCCAGGATCCACTGTGTAATCTGAAATGCCCAACCTTTGAGTTTGGCCTTATTTGGAAATACGGTCTTTATGGGAGAGATTGTTCTGTTTCAGATAGAATTTCCTGGGCTCCAGGCTGGCCTCAGATTCACTATGTAGATGAGGCTGTCCTCAAACACACTATTGTAGCCCCGGCTGTCATCAAACTCACTAGTGTAGCCCAGGCTGGGCTCAAACTATCTATCATCTATCTATCTATCTATCTATCTATCTATCTATCTATCTGTCTGTCTGTCTGTCTGTCTGTCTGTCTGTCTGTCTATCTATCTATCTATCATCTATCTATCTATCATCTATCTATCATCTATCTATCTATCTATCTATCTATCTACCAACCATCTATCTATCCATCCCAAGTTGTCCTCAAGTTCACTATGTAGATAAGGCTATCTTCAAACTCACTACTGTAGACTAGGTTGGTCTCAAATTCTCTATGTAGCCAAGGATGGACTTAAACTCTTGATCCTCCTGGCTTTCCCTTCCAAATGCTATGCTGCGGGGTGTGTGCCACCACCCAGGTCTGCGGTGCTGGAGATGAATCCCACCTCAGGGATGCTACGCGAGACCTCTGCCCTCTGAGCCCCATCTCCTCAGGCGTACCTCTCTGTCCCAGATCTTGAACTTAGAGCTAGCTTTGGCTTGCTCGATGGTGGTCCAGTTCTGGGGCTGCGACTTGCAGCCTGCACTTTCTGCCGTCAGGGAGTAGGAGTAGGTGAAGACCCCATTCATCTCCCTCAGCACGTACTCTGCGTCCACGATCTCCACCATTATTCCACCCTGCCACCTGGGACAGAGCACAAGGCTCACAGTCACCACACAGGAGGTGTGGAAAAGGTGAGAGACACAGGGAGGTCCAGGAGAACACAGGAAAAAAAAAAAAAACACCCGGAGTTACAGAGTGTGGGGCCACATACCAGTGCAGCAAAAACAAGGTGGGGCCTGAGGTGGGCTCCAACACAACAGAGCTTGCAGTATTTGCTTTGCTCGCTCTCTCTCTCTCTCTCTCTCTCTCTCTCTCTCTCTCTCTCTCTCTGTAGTGGATGGCTTTGAACTCCTGATCCTACTGCCTCTACCTCCCCTTGCTGGGATAACAGCCATGCTATATAGCCCAGGCTGGTCTGAAACGTGAAAATCCCCATGCCTCTGCTTTCTAGGTGCTGGAGATAGGTGTGAGTCACTGCAGCTGGCATTTGGAATCCTTTTGTGTGGTTTTGCATTTGCTATCGGATCTGCCTGACAAACTCCTACTCACCCTGCAAAACCCAAAGACCATTCATGGAAACGCACACATGACACCAAATAGAATGGAGTTGGGAAGATGTGGATGAAGGGAGGCATTATAAGAAAACATAAATGGGGGCTGGAGAGATGGCCTAGCAGTTAAGAGCGCCAACTGCTCTTGCAGAGGACCCGGGTTCGATCCCCAGCACCCACATGGCAGCTGAAAACCATCTTTAACTCCAGTTCCAGGGGAATCTGAGACCCTCTTCTGACCTCCGCGGCATTGCATGACACGGATGCACAAACCTACAAGCAGACAGTACATTCATACACATACAAAAAATTTTTAAAAATTAAAAAAAAAACAGATGACAGAAGAAAAGATGCAAGCCAGGGGCACTGGCGCATCTTGTGATCCCAGCACATGAAAGGCTGAGGCAAAGGATGGAGATTTGCAGGCCAGCCTGGGCTATACGGGGAGTTCAACGCCTGCATAGAAATAAGCAAAAAAGAAGGGAAAATAGAGAGATCGCCCCCAGACCAGGCCCCCTGCATCAGTCTGCAAACTCAGCAGAGACTCATGGGAAATCAACCTGCAAACCCAACAGAAGCTCATGGGAAATCAATCCTTCCCTCACCCTGACCTTGGACTTCTGGGTCCTGACCTGGGGACACTCAAACGTCTGTGTCCACGGCAGCCCGAATGAAGCAAAAGGCCAGGGGAGAAAGAAAGGGAGGTGTGGAGGGACAGACAACAAGACAACATGACCACACCCCTAGCAAAGGGCATGGCTGGCCAGGGCTCTGGAAGGGACCGTACAGTTCCACCACCGGCTTCCATGGCGTGTCGTAATAGACGAGGCGGGGACAGCCCAGCTCCTTGTACTGGTAAAACACCAGCAGGTCATTCTTGGCCTCACCCTCCGAGTGGACGGGGTTGTAAGCTTCCCTGAGAAAGAGAGAGACAGAGGGAGCTGGCTGAGTCAGAGCCAATGGGCAAACTCATTGGGCGTAGGCTTTTGTCGCCAAGCCTGACAGCCTGAGGTTAATGACCGGTACCCATGGGATGGAAGGACAGAGCTGACGTGACGCCTGGACATTGTCCTCTGACCTCCATATGCACGGCCATGCGCACATGAAAAATTAATAAAATATAATGACTAGACTTTCACAATCCGTTCGCTCAGTGCCTGTCTCTCCTCGAGTCATCCCTGCCGGATCCTAGTCAGAGCGTTGTTGGAGATCCTTCTGTGGATGCTAAATTCACTGTTGTGGATAGCCCATAGCAACACGGGCAGTTTTGGCAGTGACATAAGAGGCTGACTCAGAAAAAAAAAAAAAAAAGAGGCTGACTCAGGAGGAGGTGAGTGTGGTGAGGACCCCAAGAGGGCCCATAGCTAGGCCAGAGGATGAGCCCCAGCCGAGCAGAGTCATTAAAACTTAACTCAAAAAGGGAATAAAGAAAAATTGAGCCGGGAATGGTGGCGCACACCTTTGATCCCAGCACTCGGGAGGCAGAGGCAGGTGGATCTCTGTGAGTTCAAGTCCAGCCTGGTCTACAGAGTGAGTTCCAGGCCAGCTGGGACTACAGGGAGACCCTGTCTCAAAAAGACCAAAAAAATTAAAAAATAAAGAAACATTGAATCCAACCAACCTGGGCAGGACTTTGAGAACAGGTCAGCGTGTGCCTACCTGGTTGCTTAGAAATTGATTCATTCTGCATGGCTTCTGTACTTTATGTTTAGCTTGCTTTTAGAAATAGGAATTGTTGGGCTGGAAAGATGGTCTAGTGGTTAAGAGCGCCAACCACTCTTACAGAGGACCCGGGTTCGATCCCCAGCACCCACATGGCGGCCGAGAACCGTCTGAAACTCCAGTTCCAGGAGAACTCCAGTTCCAGAGGAATCCGACACCCTCTTCTGACCTCCACGGCATTGCACGACACGGGTGCACAAACTTGCATGCAGACAGTACATTCATAGACATACAGAAATAATAAATAAAATAAAAAAAAAAAGAAATAGGAATTGTTGAGGGGCTTACCACCCCTATCCTTGGGAACCCGAGCTTCCCCCGCGTATGGTTTTTCCTATAAACACTTCCCGACTGTGACTTGGGGCTGCACACCCTGGACTGAATGTTGGTGTGTGGTCGTCAGCTGACTACAGAGTTTCTATTGGCTTTATTTGTGTCTGAGTGGTCATTTATGGTGAAGTCACCTGGTTACGTGAGTGCCAAGCTGGCCTGAACTGCTTTGGGAGACCCTGTCTCAAAAATCTGAACACTAGAAGCTGGAAATCTGGCTCAGTAGCTAAGAGCATGGCTGCTCTTGCAGAGGACCTGAGTTCACTTCCCAGCATCCACATGGTGGCTAGTAACATGGGTAAATCCAGTTCCAGGAGATTTCACACCCTATCCTTCCCCCCATGAGCACTGAATGACATAAGTACACGTATACACATGCAGGCAAAACATACATACATGGACAATAAAATACATAAATATGGAAAAAATGACGAGCAAAAAAGATGCTGGGGGCGTGGCTCAGGTAGAGTGACAGCCTAGAATCCCCAGTGAGGGGCTGGGGGCGTGGCTCAGGTAGAGTGACAGCCTAGAATCCCCAGTGAGGGGCTGGGGGCGTGGCTCAGGTAGAGTGACAGCCTAGAATCCCAGTGAGGGGCTGGGGGCGTGGCTCAGGGAAGAGTGACAGCCTGGGATCCCAGTGAGGGGCTGGGGGCGTGGCTCAGGGTGTGGCTCAGGGTAGAGTGACAGCCTAGAATCCCAGTGAGGGGCTGAGGGTGTGGCTCAGGGTAGAGTGACAGCCTAGGATCCCAGTGAGGGGCTGGGGGCGTGGCTCAGGTAGAGTGTCAGCCTAGAATCCCCAGTGAGGGGCTGGGGGCGTGGCTCAGGTAGAGTGACAGCCTAGAATCCCCAGTGAGGGTCTGGGGGCGTCGCTCAGGGTAGAGTGACAGCCTAGAATCCCAGTGAGGTGCTTGGGGCGTGGCTCAGGTAGAGTGACAGCCTAGAATCCCCAGTGAGGGTCTGGGGGCGTGGCTCAGGGTAGAGTGATAGCCTAGAATCCCAGTGAGGGGCTGGGGGCGTGGCTCAGGTAGAGTGACAGCCTAGAATCCCCAGTGAGGGGCTGGGGACGTGGCTCAGGTAGAATGACAGCCCAGAATCCCCAGTGAGGGGCTGGGGACGTGGCTCAGGTAGAGTGACAGCCTAGAATCCCAGTGAGGGGCTGGGGGCGTGGCTCAGGTAGAGTGACAGCCTAGAATCCCAGTGAGGGCCTGGGGGCGTGGCTCAGTGGTAAACCTTATACTACAGCCTTCAGAACTGGGAGTCATTATATGTTGTGCTTAAATGGGCTAAGGCTAAACCAGCTTGTTACAGTGTCAGACAAGTTCCTGGGTAGCAGTCCTGTTGTGGACTGTGGCTCTGCACCAGTGACTTTGAATCAGGTCCAAATTGAAGAAAACACCTGTCACTCCCTGCACCAGGCATACAGGCCAACAAGCTGTCTCTATGTCATGCACTTGCACCCCCCCCCCCGGCTTCTGTGACCTGGCCCGAACACTCTGGACTCTCTGGTCCTGACATCAATTCTAGGTCTTTCCTCACTGTCCTGGGGTGTCTGTCCCCGCTCTGCAGAGGTTTGGAGACAGCTGCTCCCTCTTACTTCTCTATGATGTAACTGTAGTTTCCCTGCAGATCCATAGGGTTCAGGATTCCCACGGAACAGGCGGAGATTTTGCTGTGAGGGAGAGAGAACAGAGAAGTGGGCTGAGGTGCCGAGGGAGTGGGCGCTGGGAAGTGAACAGGAGGAGGAAGGAGGGTGCATCCAGCGTAGCTGGGAGGACAGAAAGGCCAGGATTCCCCGCCCCTGCCTTGGAGAGGTCCGTGAGAAATGCCTGATGCAGGCTGGGCCTGGTGGTGCATGCTTTGAGGCAGAGGCAGGTGGATCTCTGTGAGTTCAAGGCCAGCCTGAGCTACATAGTGAGTTCCAGGACACTTTGGGCTACAGGGAGACCCTGTCTCAAAAGATTATGTGTGTGGATTAGGCATGGTTTTTCACACCTTTAATCCCAGCGCTGGGGAGACAGTGGCAGGCAGTTCTAGGTGAGATCAAGGCCAGGCAAGCCTGGGCTATGTAGAGAGTTCCAGGGGCTCTGGGTCTGGAGAAATGGATCGGTGGTTAGCAGTACATACTGGTCTTGGGGAGATCCCCACTTCTTTCTCATGCCCACGTGTGTCACTCTCAATAGCCTGTATCTGAGGGATCGAACATCCTTTGTGGTCTCACAAATTGCATGCACTCATGTGTACACACATGCGCACGTGCACGCACACATAATTAAATAAAATAGAATATAAGTGGTGGTCTTGCATGGGGGGCAGTGACTGGAGAAGTGGAGGCCGGGGGTCAGCTGCACAGTGAGGTCAGGGCAGCAACACCAACCACAGCTGCAGGAGACTCAGAGATGGGGGGGGGGACGTGGACCTTAGGGACCCACGGTGACTGATGTTGGTTCTGGGAGAGGGGGCCAGTTACTAGGAGGACAGACTGTCAGATGGCAAAAATAGCAACACCTCCCCTCCCTTCCTCACTCTCCGTCTTTCCTTCCCTCCCTCCCCTCCCCTCCCTTCCTCACTCCCCATCTTTCCTTCCCTCCCTCCCCTAAAAGCACTCATGCAGAGCACACCCACACTGTGAAAGTTATCACCAATCTCTCTCTTTGTTGGCTTTGTTTGTTTGTTTGTTTGTTTGTTTGTTTTGAGACTGGGTCTCCCTGTAGTCCTAGCTGTCCTGGAACTCACTCTGTAGACCAGCCCAGCCTTGAACTCATGGCTATCCACCTGCCTCTGCCTCCTACTACAAGGATGAAAGGCGTGTGTCACCACCTGGCTTTGTTTTATTTTTTAAAACAGGGTCTTGGTAGGTAGCTGAGGCTGGCATCAAAATCACAGGAAAATTCCTGGCTTGACCAGCTTGTGTTATCACATGGGCTGAAATAATTTTTTAATTTGATGCTGGGCATAGGAGTGCACACTTTTAATCCCAGCACCAGGGAGACAGAGGCTGGAGATCTCTGTGACTTCAAGGTCAGCCTGGTATACATATCAAATTCCAGGCCAGCTAGAACTCCAGGGAGACCCTGTCTCAAAAACACCAAAATATTGTTATTTGTATTTTTATTGCTTTTGAGACAGGGTGTCACATAGCCCAGGCTGACCTCTAACTTGCTGTGTAGCCCAGGATGAACCTGAATTTTGGAACTCCTGCTTCTGCCTCCGAGGGCACCCTGGTGTCGCCTCGCCATGGCCAAGTGGCAGCCTCGCCCCACCCTGCCTGCTGTGTTGTTCTGCACTGTGCTGCCAAGCTCTTACTTCTGCACGGTGATCCTCTTTTGCAGGTCGCAGCCAACCGAGATGAGTGTGGACTGCAGGGGACACAGACGGGGCGGTCAGCCTGGGCAGCCTCAGCAACCAGACCACTGTGCAACGTTGTCTGGCACATGTTCCCACAGGCCAGGCTTGGAGAGGAAACGGGGTGATCCTCACATTCCCACAGGCCAGGCTTGGAGAGGAAATGGGGTGATCCTCACATTCCCACAGGGCAGGCTTGGAGAGGAAATGGGGTGATCCTCACAGGTGCCTCTTACTCTCAACCACTGGCCTGAATTTGCAAATTGATTAACATTGCAGCATGTATAATCTACCATGCTCCTTTTCCTGGTGCAGTAATAGTCCACTAAGTGGACATGCCCGCTTTCCCCGTGTTTTGCCATCTGAATAACACATCTGTGAATGGCGTTTTCCTGGGGACAGCATGGAGTCATGTCCTCTTCAAATCTCTGGAAGGCTCTACAAGTGCTGTCTCCCACAGTAAAGAAGAGACAGCTCAGGCATAATAAGGACCAAATAGCACTTAGCACTTAATAGGAGGATTTTCAGTCACAAGGCAGCCCTGAGGGTTCTGCAGCTAGAACTGAAGCTCACAGTGTCTGCAGCAAAGCTCTTCACATACCAGCGGCTTCAGATCCACACACGAAATCTCCTTGTCAGCTATGTCCACAGTCAAGGTGGAGATAGCATTTTTCTTCATGCTGGAAGGCAAAGCAACCGTGGGAGAACCTGTGCTACAGCAACTACTGGGGCAGTCGTTGACGGTCCAGCAACCCCACCAACTATCCATTCGTTACACAGCCATCTGGCCATCTCACTATCGTCCACCCATTAACACACCCATCCAGCATCCACCCATTCTTCCACCTGTCCATCCACCCACCCATGCATGCATGCATCCATCCATCCTTCCGTTCATCCGTCCATCAATCCACCCACCCACCCATCCATGCATGCATGCATGCATCCATCCACCCACGCATCCATGCATGCATCCACCCATGCATCCACGCATGCGTGCACCCACCCACCCACCCATGCATGCATACATCCACCCATGCACCCATGCATCCATGCACCCACACATGCATCCACCCACCCGTGCGTTCATGCACCCATGCATGCATCCATCCGCCCATGCATCCATGCATGCATCCATCCTTCCGTTCATCCATCCACCCACCCATCCATGCATGCATGCATCCAACCACCCATCCATGCATGCATGCATCCACCCATGCATCCATGCATGCATCCATCCATCCTTGCGTTCATCCATCCACACACTCAAACTCTGTATAGAGCTGAGGATTATCCGAAGCTCCTGACCCTCCTGTCTCCCCACCCCCGTTCCTGGGATAATGGTCTGTGGGTGCTGTGCCCAGCTTGGCAGGCAAGCTCTGCCCGCTCAGCCCCGCCCCCACCGGGCAGGCAGCTGTTTGTGTCTCCACTGCACTGTGAGTTGGGATCCAGTGAAGCTGTGCCTGCAAACATGGCTCTGTAGCTCTGTGGACAATGGGCAGCCTAGGGAGATGACCACAGCACTCACCTGAGGGTGAAGTTTTGATCCGCTCTGCCCCAGAGGTGCTGCTCTTTGAGCTGAATTTCCTGTGACAGAGAGACAGGGAAGAGAGACAGACAGAGGGACAGACAGCTGTTTGCAACAAGATACAGATGTCGTCCACATCAGGACGAGGGTCAGGAAGAGAGAGGTGGGGGAGGACACTGTGTGGCACTTGTGCAGCCCAGTCTGCCGAGCTCTGTATTTCTGAAGCTTGCCAAGCTGCGGTCCAGGCCCTCCACACACCTGTCCTGGGCCCTCTGTCTGTGATTTCATCACCTGCTTGTCTTGCGATGTCTCCGGCTCCCCCCAGGACCTCTTCTGGACCTGACTTCACAGCCCTTCCCATGATAACGCAGGTGGGTAGTGGCTCTGTGTTACCCTGGAGATCACAGGGTGGCAAGAAGGCAGGCAGGAGGAAGGATCCTTCCAGAGCACACAGGACACTGTGGGGTGTGGCTGGGATGTGGATGCTCCTCTCACCCAGGCTTTGGGAAGCCCAAGCCAAGGGTGGTGAGTTCAAGACCAGCCTGGCCTACAGATGGTGACCCTGTGATGAAACCAACCCAGGACCAAGCTGCAACTGGGACTCAGGCTTGGTCAAGGCACTCACCAGCTTGTACTTAGAGTTTCCGTCAAAGGTGGTCCCGAACTCCAGCATGGACGCCCGGAATCCCAATGAGTGAGGGTTGCTGACCATCACCTGGCACAGGACACAGCTTTCCCTGAAGTGACAGCCACTAGGGCCAGGGGACGCAGGGCTGGGGGATGCAGGCTCAAGATGGGGGAACCAGGGATGTACAAGGACGGCAGGGGGCAGGGACCTCACTCACCATTGGGATCGGGGACTGTTTGGGCCGTGGGATCAGGAGGGCAGCCAGGTGCAGGTCGCTGTTCATGTCAATGATGTGCATTTCCTCCCCGGACCCACCTTCCAGAAGCTCCACCTGCTTCCGGAACAACACAGACTTGTCAGGCACCCTACACAGCCCAGGAAAACCAGGGGTAGGGAGAGGTCAGGGTGCCAGGCAAGGGACTTCCTGACCATTCTGGGGTAGGCTCCAGGTTCCCAGGCCTGTCACTGATGTCCGTGCCAATCCTGTGTCCTCAGAGACCTGATGTCCACAGTGTCCACACCCCACAGCTCCAGCAATTCCATCTCTCTACTGTTATTTTTTAGTAGTGGGTACTGAACCCAGGCTGAGAAGATGCTAGAGTTCTGATGCTAAGACATAGCCCAGTCCTTCCCAGGGACATTCTACCTGAGCCACGCCCCCAGCCCCTCACTGGGAATCTAGGCTGTCACTCTACCTGAGCCACGCCCCCAGCCCCTCACTGGGATCCTAGGCTGTCACTCTACCTGAGCCACGCCCCCAGCCCCTCACTGGAGATTCTAGGCTGTCACTCTACCTGAGCCACGCCCCCAGCCCCTCACTGGAGATTCTAGGCTGTCACTCTACCTGAGCCACGCCCCCAGCCCCTCACTGGGGATTCTAGGCTGTCACTCTACCTGAGCCACGCCCCCAGCCCCTCACTGGGGATTCTAGGCTGTCACTCTACCTGAGCCACGCCCCCAGCCCCTCACTGGAGTCTATCTGTCACTCTACCTGAGCCACCCCCCAGCCCCTCATGGGAATTCTAGGCTGTCACTCTACCTGGGCCAGCGCCCCCAGCCCCTCACTGGGATTTCTAGGCTGTCACTCTCACCCTGAGACCACGCACCCCAGCCCCTCGCTGGAGGATTCTTGCTGTCATTCTACCGGAGCCACGCCCCCAGCCCCTCACTGGGGATCCTAGGCGTCACTCTACCTGATGCCACCACCCCCAGCCCTTGTATTAATTTATTTTTGTTTTTTTATATAAATCATATACATTAGATATAATATATATATATATATATATATATAAAAGATGTGTGTGTGTGTCTGTGTGTGTGTTTGAAAACTTAATTAAGATGGTTTGGATTCTAAGCCAATGGTACCTCCCTGGCCACACCCATGGGGTGGAGTCTAGTGACGAAAAGATTTAGCATTCCTGAGGATTGAGTCATGATGGATGTTTAAGCAGACATGTTGGAATAAAATCTCTCTCTGCATTTGGACCTCAACCCGTGTATACGTGGTATGCTTTTCTGCACATATTTTCCACATGGGTCATCCCAGGATTAAGTGGGCCCTGCCACAAATCTCAGTGGTGACACCACAATTGGCGTCTGAACGTGGGGCAGAAGGAAACCTTGACAACTTAGGTATGCATACCCCTAAATCTTGCCTTTTTCTTCCCTCTCTCCTAATATCTATCTGTTGTGGTGGAGCCGTCTTTCCTGCTGGTTTCGGTGGATGGGACAGTGGTCTGAGGGCATGTGGCTTTGCACATGTGGAGAGCCTGCCACTGATTTGGTTCAGAGGGAGCACCCAGTGTCTTCCAGGCATGCGCCTCCTGGCATGGTCACTCCTGCAGGCTATAAAAGCCAGTGACCTCAAGGCTGAATTTAATATTAAGCCTTAGCAGTTATGTTTGGCCTTAAAACATTTTTTTATAATTCTACAGGTCTGAAAAACTTTCTGGTTTTAAATTCCACGCCCCCCCCCCAAAGAAAGACTGTGAGGAACCAGCTCCTCACAATCTTAACTTGTTCATATGTAAATTTTCTCCTGGTAGCTCTCCTAGACCTGAGCCCACTTCTTTCTGTTGCAAATTAAGGGCTTACACAGAAACTGCCCTCTTCCAAGAGCATCCTCTTCAAGCCTTGGCCATTTTCTCTTAAATTTTGTATACAAAATCTGTTTTTGGACAAAAGTGTGTTGCTCTCTTGCCTTATGGGTTTTCTAAATCTAACTCTTCTTACCTAAAACCTACCAGCTATTTGTAGATCCAAGGTTGGGATTTAGCTAACAGTAATTCAAATCCATCTCAGCATGTTTAACTTAAAGTGTAATATTTTTTTTAAATAAATTAATTTTATTATTATTTTTTTAATTTTATTTATTTATTTTTATGTGTATGAATGTACTGTTTGCATGTAGGTTTGTGCACCCGTGTCGTGCAATGCCGCGGAGGTCAGAAGAGGGTGTCAGATTCCCCTGGAACTGGAGTTCTCCTGGAATTGGAGTTACAGACGGTTCTTAGCCGCCATGTGGGTGCTGGGGATCGAACCCAGGTCCTCTGCAAGAGCAGTCGGTGCTCTTAACGGCTAGGCCATCTCTCCAGCCCTAAAGTGTAATATTTTTACTTAACCCCCGGGTACCCTAGATATGGTTGATCTAATTTTATCTTGCTCCTTTTAAATGTGCTTCACCTTAAAAATCTCTTCTCACAGAATTCTAGATCACATGTGGTCTGAGCTCTGGCCTGGTGCCATAAGCCTGCCTGCTGTGCATGCATACCAGCTTGCAGACTCAGCACATGGTTTCTAAATCATGCCCACTAAAATTTGAATTTAGGTAACATCCTTTTCATTTCAGCATTTTGGAAACAAGATAGATGGATTTCTAGCAGAATTTACAGGCCTTGAAGTTCTAACAAAACAAACTTGCTCCGATAAATTGTCTTTTTTAAGGAGCATTGGTAAAAGTCTTTTTAACAATGTAAATTGATATTTTGGTTCAATTTAAATGAGAAAGTTTTTGAAAAACTGTTTTATGTTTCTTTAAGTCCATCATCAAGCTGTGTGTATGTGTGAGTGAATGTGAGTTCCCGCTTTTAATTCATTATAATCCTACAGGTTTAAATCTATTTAGCTAACTATAAACAAAAATAGATTCAATTCATAAAAAGTTTGTTTTATACCCCTCAGTGTTAACAATTTTTAATTGGGTTTATAGTATACATATTATTCAGTTTAATGATAGATTATTGTTAATTATTAGTAGTAATTGTTATTGATAGTTATAGTTATTGTTATTGAATATAATTAATAATTGGTAGAAATTCAGTCTAATGGTAAATTGTTCATTGTTAGCTGCTATTATTGACAATTATTCATAATAATTATTAATGATTGTTGTGACTAATGATTTTTAATACTAATTATTGATAATTAATAATAAATAATGGTTGTAATTGTTGTGATTATGGATAATTATTATTCTTCCAAAGTCCTTAATAATAAGACATGATGGATCGGTCCCAAACTACAAACAACTTTGGCCTGTCTACTTTTGGGAATCCTCAATCTTTAGATTTGTAAATAGCATAGGGACAGTTAGGCTTATCAGAGGGACAGTTTAGGAATAGTTAACCAGAACGGACAAGATAGGGAAAGAATACTAAACTTTAGGTACAGTTCATTGAAGGAAAGTGGTTGCAAATGGGCTTAAGAGGTGGCATATGGATCTCAGCTGTTTCATTCATTACCAGGATATTTATTCTAATTATGTAAAAATAACCCTATAACAGATTATAAAAATTTCATGTTTCTCATTGAACATCAAACAATAATGTGGCTTTCTTCTCTTACAGGTCAACCTAATAAACCTTTATTATGTATGTATGTATGTATGTGTGTATGTATGTGCACACACATGTGTGTACAGATGTGTGTACTTGTGTTCTAAGTGTAGTATAATGTTAACAGCCATGATACCAGTAAAAACATTGCCTCTGAGTTGGAACGTGGCTCTTCCGTCTCAAGACGCAAATTTATATTAAACAGCCAAAACATAATTAAATTTCAACAAAGGTTATGGGTTATCTATTAAAAATTTTAAAATAATGGATCTACACTGCCACCTACTGGTTACGCTCTTTCAACATCTAAAACAAAGATGCAACCAGGTTTTCATTGTATTAAAGTGTTAATAAATATTTGGGTCTTTGGGAATAAAAAATAAAAGGTTTAAAAATTTTTTTTAAAATTTAAAAATTGAATTCCAATTAACATCGCGGAATTCGCAGCCACCATTTTTAAATTTTTTGCGCGCATACAGGCTAAGCCTGCATTTTGTTCAGATGACCAGTGGGTAGCTGGTGTTGAGGCCTGCATTTCATTTGGGTGACCAGTTGGTTTGGAAAAAGGCTCCCTTTGCGGACCACCAACCTGGGAAGCTGGTGTGAAATTCCTGTCCTGGACTTGGGCAGGTGGAAAGTTATGGCCAAGAGTGGGAAAAAATGTGTCGCGTGGTCCCCGGCGAAGGACGGAGTAGGAAGTTACCTCTTCCGGTCAGGTCACAGAAGTGACCAGACTGGCCCTCTAGGCATGAGGCCAGTTCCCCAATGTCCAAAAAGTGGGCATCTGTGTCCCCCTCCCTTAGCAGGACTGCATGCACCTGTTCGTGACAAAGGAAGCTTCCTAGAAGCCCCACAAAAACAAAACAAAAAAACAAAAAAAAAACAAAAAAAATCAAGATGGGATGAGGTAACACCTCATGGGCATATCAGCCAGTCTTTAATTAACTGATGGGCATGACGAGCATAAGAACTGTAAATAAATTTTATTAAGAGCTAGAATTGAAAAATCTTTAAAGCAGGTTTCACTGAGAGGCCTGGAGAAGGCCAAGGCTGGAGGAAGATGTTATCAAAATCACTTTGTAAGGTTGCAGTTTAAAATGGAATAAAAGGCCAGGTGTGGTGCGCACGCCTTTAATCCTAGCACTTGGAGCAGAGGCAGAAGGATCTGTTGTGAGTTCCAAGGCCACCTAGTCTACAGAGTGAGTTCCAGGACACGCTGGCTACAGGGAGACCCTGTCCTTGAAAGACCCCCGAAGAAAAAAAAATAGAAATGGTATACATTGAACTAATTGGGAATCAATAAATGTGAATTGTTTTATTTGTAATCTGTATTGAATTCCAACAATAATCTTTGGGTTAAGGTACACAAATGGTCTTATATTTTCTGTGTTATACAGTATCACCTTGTACATTCTTTTCCTTTACTGTAGGACATGTGAAAGAAACTAAGTTTAAGTTACTTCCCATAATTAGCATATATTCAATAAAAACTTGTGTGAATTTGATGAAAAGTTCATCCTTGTGTTCCGTTTTATGGGTATGTGTAATAAACTTAGGCACTAGAGGTCAAAACATAAAAGTTTTAAAAACAAAAAGAGGGAGGTGGTATAATATTCCTTCTTATTCCAAACCTTTTGATAAATTTTTAATTTTGAGGTCTTGAAACAACAATGGGAGGAGATTTGTTGTGTTCCACAGGTAAAAGCACCAGTCTAAATGCCTGAAAACATACAACTTTAGCTGTTCAGGATGGACTGGGAAATGCCAGCATGAGAGGCTGACCCATCGAACACATTAAAGAACCAAAAAAAAAAAAAAAAAAAAAAGCCAGGCGTGGTGGCCACACGCCTTTAATCCTAGCACTTGGGAGGCAGAGGCAGGCGGATCTTTGTGATTCAAGNCAATGAGGCCAGTTGTCCCCAATGTCCACAAAGTGGGCACTGTGTGTCCCCTCCCCCTTAGCAGGACTGCATTGCACCTGTTCGTGACAAAGGAAGCTTCCTAGAAGCTCCACAAAACAAAAACAAAAAAAACAAAAAAAAAAACAAAAAAAATCAAGAGGGTATCATGGTAACACTTCTCATGGGGCATATCAGCCAGTCTTTATTAACTATGGGCATAAGAAGCTGTAAATAAATTTTATTAAAAGCTAGATATTGAAAAATCTTAAAGCAGGTTTCATGAGAGGCCTGGAGAGGCCAAGCTGGAGGAAGATGTTATCAAAATTCACTTTGTAAGTTGTTGCAGTTTAAAATGGAATATAGGCCAGGTGTGGTGGCGCGCGCCTTCAATCCTAGCACTTGGGACAGAGGCAGGCGACGTTGTGAGTTCCAAGGCCACCTAGTCTACAGAGTGAGTTCCAGGACAGTGGGGCTACAGGGAGACCCTGCCTTGAAAGACCCCCGAAGAAAAAAAAAAAAATGGTATACATTGAACTAATTGGGAGAATAATGTGATAATTGTTTTATTTGTAATCTGTATTGAATTTTCCAACAAAAACTTTGGGGTTAAGGTACACAAATGGTCTCTATATTTTTCTGTGTTATACAGTATCACCTTGTAACATTTTCCTTTACTTGTAGGACATGTAAAGAAACTAAGTTTAAGTTACTTCCCAAATAATTAGGCATATAGTTCAATGAAAAACATTTTGGTGTAAATTTGATGAAAATTTATCCTTGGTTCCTGTTTTATGGGTTGTGTAATAAACTTAGGCACTTAGAGGTCAAAACATAAAAGTTTTAAAAACAAAAAGAGGGAGGTGGTATAATATTCCTTCTTTATTCCAAACCTTTTGATAAATTTTTAATTTTGAGGTCTTGGAAACTAACAATGGGAGGAGATTTGTTGTTCCAACAGGTAAAAGCACCAGTCTAAATCCTGAAAACATACAACTTTAGCTGTTTCAGGATGGACTGGGAAATGCCAGCAGAGAGGCGGACCCATCGACACTAAAGAACCAAAAAAAAAAAAAAAAAAAAAAGCCAGGCTTGGTGGCCACACGCCTTTAATCCAGCACTTGGGAGGCAGAGGCAGGCGGACTTTGTGGATTCAAGGCCAGCCTGGTCTCAGAGTGAGTTCCAGGACAAGCTGGGGCTACAGGAACCCTGTCGCAAAAGACCAAAAAAAAAAAAAAAAAAAAAAAAAAAGAAAAAGGAACCGCAAATTGCCTGAGTCACAGACACTGAGCATATCTCATCTCTGAATTCTCTTTGGGATAACTGTTTATAATGTGCCCTAATGAGTTTACCTTCCAGATGCTGAAAAACCTTCCTACCCCTCTGGGGGGAAAAGGAAAACATGATGGTAAGGAATTGTTCCCTGACTGTAGATTGGAGCCAACTATTACAGAAGGTGGTGATTTCTGTAGAACAGGTATAGCTACCTTCTTAATTGACTGATAGACATAGGAACTGTTGAAGGATAATTCTCTATTTAGAGCCAAATTAATAGTAAAGTCTTTATAAGCTGTGGAAACATATCAAAAATATATTAATACAGGAGGAGCTCTGATATCAGCATGGATTAAATCTGCCAAAGAGATGTTGGCTAGGGGATCCAAGCCACCCAAAATTATAAAGGCCTTTTGCCTAGAAAAATGGAATATCTGCAAGAAGAAAGGTGGTAAGTCCCCTGTTGTCTAAGACTTGGTGTAAGCATGAAAAACTGTTTTTGAGACGTCACTTCTAATGTACAGTTGGCCCCGAATGCCCAAAAGCGTTAAAGGCCACTAAAGCAATAAGCAAAATATTGGTCTCTTTGAGTCAATCAAGGCTCCTCTGTCAGTTTCAGCTACACCTCAACTGCCTGGAGATTTTGTGCAATAGTGGCAGCCATGTGTATATCTATATTATAATATCGATATCTTAAGAATCCTGTAATCTATATCGATATACTATATAGATCCCAAATCTAATTGGCGAGTAGCTCTCTCCTGGGAGGAAATAGTTCATGGCTGTGCCACAAGCTTACGTCCTCTGATGGTTAGGAGATGTTTTAGCCACGTAAGAACTTGTCACTCTTTATAGAGAACCACAGTTTGTGGATTAGCAGACCATCCAAACATCTGTCGAGGCTCATAGTTTAGCTTGCCATAATAATTAGTACTGTTTAAAATGCCTATATTTTAAATGCCTGTACACCTAATTACTTGTGCTTTTAGTAGGATTAAAAAGATACCCTGGAGCCGGGCGTGGTGGCGCACGCCTTTAATCCTAGCACTTGGGAGGCAGAGGCAGGCGGATCTTTGTGAGTTCAAGGCCAGCCTGGTCTACAGAGTGAGTTCCAGGACAGCTGGGGCTACAGGGAGACCCTGTCTCAAAAAGACCAAAAAAAAAGATACCCTGGATAAGCTGTTGACCCATGAAGGGAAACAACCTGACTAGAGTCCAAAATGACATCTCCAGAGAAAGTAGACTGCTTTGCTTCTCGTCCACTTGTGCCCCTTTCCCAAAGCCTAGGGAACAAATTGCAGAAGAGGAGGCGTGGTAGAATGTAAGGGCTTCGGAGAGATTGGGGTGAATCGTGAGACTATAGCAATATAGACTGGACTCTTATTTGATCAACATGCTTGTGCTTACAAGCTTCTCCAACTGGACTATGGGAACCTTGGGTTGTTCAAAATATGGACATAGATACTTACTAATTGGTTTTACACGAATGTTACATTCATGGCTTATGCTTGACAATCAGCTTACTTCATGGTTGGGATTTTTGGATATTAATTGGCCTTAGTGTGAAAATAAATTTTCAGGTCTGACCTGTCCCCCACTGCCTAGTACTCAAAACAGGCTTGAGCAGCTGGATATTCAAAACTCAGGTTCCTTTGGGTTGTTAGCCTCACCCATGGGCTCCCCTGCCTCTCAGAAAAAATAAAAAAAAAAAGGGTGAGATGTGGGAAAACTTAGTTAAGATGGTTTGGATTCTAAGCCAATGGTACCTCCCTGGCCACACCCATGGGGTGAGTCTAGTGATGAAAAGATTTAGCATTCCTGAGGATTGAGTCATGATGGGTATTTAAGCAGACATGTTGGAATAAAATCTCTCTCTGCCTTTGGACCTCAACCCGTGTATACGTGGTGTGCTTTCCTGCGCGTATTTTCCACATGGGTCGTCCCAGGATTAAGCGGACCCCACCACAAATCTTGGTGGTGACACCACATATATGTATGTATGTATTAACTTTAACCCAGGGTCCTTCCTCCTGAGTTTCCCTGGCTGGACTGGGATTTGAGACCCTTCTTCCTCCACTCCCACCTAACTGAAAAGTTCTGCCCTCACCCCTAGCTCAAGTTGACTTTCTTCCTGCTGGGAGCTGAGTTCACATTGCCTGAAGCCTGCAGCTGCCATTCTCAAAGTAAAACAGCCAGAAAGACAGTTGGGCTGGCACTTGGTGGGGAGCAGCACTGTGCTGGATAGCTTTAGTGTCATCTTGACACACCTGGGTTGAGGGAGCCTCTCTTGGGGAAGTGGCTCCATTGGACTGGCCTGTGGCCACATCTGTGGAGTACTGTCTTGATTGTCAAGCAGTGTGGGAGGGCCCATCCCACAATGAGTAGTGCCACCCTGGGCAGGTTGTTGTGTACCATATAAGAAGGCAGGCTGGGCATGAGCCAGGGGAGCAAGTCAGTGAACAGCATTCCTCCATGGCCTGTGCTTCAGCTCCTGCCTTCAGATTCCTGCCCTGAGTTACTGCCTTGGGCTCCCTGAGAACTGTGACCCAGGATATGTAAGCTGAATAAACTCTTTCCTCCCCAAGTTGGTGTTGGTCAGAGTGTTTTGTCACAGCAATGGAAGACAAACTAGGACAAGGACCTACGTTACAGGGATCCACCTGGAGGCTGGGGTCCATGAGCACCCTCTGGATGTTCACGATGCACTTCCTGAAGTCGTAATCAGGGTACTCCGGGTCCGGAATGGGCGTGAGAACCTCCAGCATCCCGACTGACTGGAACATGATGCCAGTTTCTTCCGACCATAAGGGCTGGTCCATCAGCTGAAGGGAGAGTTCTGGATGAATGCTGCCTAGGACTCTCTTTTGTGCTGTTTTCTGAGTCTTATTCTGCACCCCAGGGTGCCATGAATTCACACCAATCCTTTTGCATCTTATCTGGAGAATGGGGGGATGGTGTGTGGAGCCTGCATGCTCCAAACATCAGCCCTTTCTTTAAATAAAATTTCCCACCAGGCGTGGTGGCGCACACCTTTAATCCCAGCACTCCACTCGGGAGGCAGAGGCAGACAGATCTCTGTTGAGTTCAAGGCCAGCCTCATCTAGATTGCGAGTTCCAGGCCAGCTGGTACTCTAGGGAGACCCTGTCTCAATCAGTCAATCAATCAATCAATCAATCAATCAAACAATCATGAGCAGGGAATGGAGAGCTGGCTCAGGGGTTTTTCAGAGGACCTGGGTTTCACTCCCACTTGGAGGCTAACAACTATCTGTAATTTCAGTTCCAAGGGGTCCGACAGCCTCTCTGACCTCCCTCGGCACTGCAGGAGACAGGTGCACTTACACACATGCAGGCAGAACACTCACACACATAAAATAAAACATAAAAAAATATATATTTTGGTATTTTTGAGACGGGGTCTCCCTTTAGTCCCAGCTGGCCTGGAGCATGCTCTGTAGACCAGGCTGGCCTTGAACTCACAGAGATCTGCCTGCCTCTGCCTCCCAAGTGCTGAGATTAAAGGTGTGCGCCACCACACCTGGCATACAAATATAAATTTTTAAATATATTTTAATTTTTTCTCTTTTTTATTTTTTTATATTTTTATTAATTTTATTTATTTCTGTATGTGTATGAATGTACTGTCTGCATGCAAGTTTGTGCACCTGTGTCGTGCAATGCTGCAGAGGTCAGAAGAGGGTGTTGGATTCCCCTGGAACTGGAGTTCTCCTGGAATTGGAGTTTCAGATGGTCCTCGGCCACCATGTGGATGCTGGGGATTGAACCCGAGTCCTTTGCAAGAGTGGTCGGTGCTCTTAACCGCTAGGCCATCTCTCTAGCCCCTATTTATTTCTTTTATGTGTATGAATGTACTGTCTGCATGCAGGTCTGTGTCATGCAATGCCTCGGAGGTCAGAAGAGGGCATCAGATTCCCATGAAACTGGAGTCAAAGAGGGTTCTCAGCTGCCATGTGGGTGCTGGGAATCAAACCCAGGTCCCCTGCAAGAGCAGTCATCACCCTTACCTGATAGGCCATCTCTCCAGCCCCCAAAATATAAATATTTTTTAAAAAGAATAAATGGGCAGAGGCTGTGTCTGTGGCTCAGTTCACAGAGTATTCATCTAACACGCAGGCAGGCCTGGGCTCCATCCCGGCACCCCTCAAAACCAGGCATGATGGCACATCCTTGTCAGTCCAGCACTTGGGAGGTCAAACCAGGAGGACCAGAAGTTCAAGGCCAGCCTGGACTACAGGGGCCTCAGTACGAAACAAATCCTAACAAAACATGTCTGGGCCAAAGACCTAGTGCCCACGTCCTAACCACTCGGTCAGGACGTCAACTCACTTTGATGACAGTGGTGTGCAGGTAACCCTGGCTCCCGTAGTACAAGTGATCTTCCCTTGTCAGCACCGCCAGTTCATTCTCATCTGGGAAAAGAAAGGTAGAAATGATGTCAGTCCCAGGGACCACAACAAACAGGGGCCACACAATGGCTCAGTGTTTCAGGGGCTTGCCACCACACTGGGCAACCCAAGTCCCATCACCAAGACCCTCACGGTGCAAGGAGAGAACTGAGTCCTGATGGTTTTTCTCTGATCCCCCACAAGCACATCTGTGGCACACGTGTGTTCACACACACATATGCACACAAACACACACACACATGTATGCACACACAAGTAATCAAAGAAAAAATGGAGAGAATTGGGGCTAGAGAGATAGCCTAGCAGTTAAGAGCACTGACTGCTCTTGCAGAGGACCCGGGTTCGATCCCCAGCTCCCACATGGTGGCTGAGAACCATCTGTAACTCCAATTCCAGGAGAACTCCAGTTCCAGGGGAATCTGGCACCCTCTTCTGACCTCTGAGGCATTGCACGACACGGGTGCACAGAACTGCATGCGGACAGTACATTAATACACATAAAAAATAAATAAAATTGGGGCTGGAGAGATGGCCTAGCGGTTAAGAGCACCAACTGCTCTTGCAGAGGACCAGGGTTCAATCCCCAGCACCCACATAGCGGCTTTAACTCCAGTTCCAGGGGAATCCGACTCCCTCTTCTGACCTCCGCGGCATTGCACGACACGGGTGCACAGACCTACATGCAGACAGTACATTCATACACATAAAAATAAATAAATAAATAAATAAATAAATAAATAAATAAATAAATGAAAGAAAGAAAGAAAGAAAGAAAGAAGGAAAGAAAGAAACTCAAGTCACAGCCCTCAGCTGTACCTGAACTGGACATTCCTGCCCAGGGAGTTACACGTGGTCTGGGCAGCCCACAGGTCAGCACACACAGTGTGACCCACTAATCACAGGCAGCCAAGCCTCTCCCAAACCTCAACCAGTCATATCCACCCAGATATCATCCAATCACACACAGCTGAACCTCAGCCAATCACAAAACATCTAATGCTAGAAAACACCACGCACTATCAACATGCACAAGGGACCCCAGCCAATCCCAGACGGCCAAGTTTGGACCAATGACATATACTTAAGCTTCAGCCAATCTGACACACAGCAGAGCCTCAGGCTCTCTCACAGCCAGGGATGTCAGAATGAGAGGAGAGGTGGGGGGTGGGACACAGCAGGCCATGACAGGTGTGCCACCCACTCAAGGCGATGGAGTGGATGGTGACGTTGGCATCGGTGAGTGACTCCTGCACGATAACGTTCCCTTCCTTCAGGTACACTGTGTCCACGAACTGGCCTAGGAGACAGACACAGATTGGTCACCAGCCACGTGTGTACCCTACAAAAGCAGGTGCACACCACAGAGAACACAGGCCTTCTCCACAGTCCCCCAACCTGCCTTGCCGGCCTCACTTAATCCCTAGAACTGTTGATTGGTTTGCTATTCGAAAGACCAAGAGGAGAAACTCGGAGCTGAGGTGTGAGCTCATGGGAAGAGGCACACTGACTTGGGAAAAGTGTGGTCCTCTGAGTCTCCTCAGTAAGAGCTGTGTGAAATGCTGACTGACTTCATCATAAGACACATCACTGGGGGCAAGGGGGTACACTATGGGGTAACTATTCATAGGGGAAAATCTAGCTGAAGGTCCAGGTCTGAGGACAGTGTCTTGAGCCAGCTGGAGCCCAGGGTTCAGCCCTCACATCACCAACGAACCCTTGAGGCTGTGAGTGGAGATGCAGCTGTGACTGACGCTCTTGGGAGGTTGACGCAGGACAACTAGTACTTCTAGGCCATCCTAGCCAACTTCCCAACATCCTGCATCAACTGAAAATAAAAGAGTTGGGGGCGTGGCTCTGGGTAGAGTGACAGCCTAGAGTCCCCAGGGAGGGGCTAGGGAAGTGGCTCAGACAGCCTAGAATCCTCAGTGAGGGGCTGGGGGCGTGGCTCAGGTAGAGTGACAGCCTAGAATCCCAGTGAGGGGCTGGGGGCGTGGCTCAGGTAGAGTGACAGCCTAGGATCCCCAGTGAGGGGCTGGGGGCGTGGCTCAGGTAGAGTGACAGCCTAGGATCCCCAGTGAGGGCCTGGGGGTGGGGCTCAGGTAGAGTGACAGCCTAGAGTCCCCAGTGAGGAGCTCCAGTTTCAGTGAGAGATTATGTCTCAAAAAATTACATGGAGATCAATTGAGGAAGACTCTGATGTTGAACTCTGGCCTCCACAGGAACATATAAACACACACACACACACACACACACACACACACACACACACACACACGAGATCTGGGGTTCTCATTCCAAAGCTACTGGAATTGGCTGAGACCACGGCAGCATAGCTCACCTGCATTTGGGGACACGAAGAGGCTGGTCTGATTCCAAAAGGTCAGGAAACCCCTCTGGCCTGGACTTCTGATAACATCAAGTTTTTCATGTTGGTCGAAGAATAGCCCCAAACTGCTGTTCAGGGGGTGATCCATGTACTGGAACCTAGCCTGAGACAGAAAATGCAGCTGATTCAGCAGTATAGGAATTCAAACAGAGCTGTTTAGTCCAGCCGGGAAACTTCCGAGGCACGTGCTCCTCAGTGGAGGAGAGGGAGAGATAGGAACTCCCAGAGGAGGCCAGGGGACACCTGGGGACCCGTGGGCTGCCAGGACTCGGGGAACAGGGGCCAGGGGACACCTGGGGACCCGTGGGCTGCCAGGACTCAGGGAGCAGGGGCCAGGGATGTTGCTCAACACAGAGCACAACACAGGATGCCCCATGGGGAATACGATGACCACATATTCTCCCTTTAGTCCCAGATGGCCTGGAGCTTGCTCTGTACACCAGGCTGGCCTTGAACTTAAAGAGATCTTCCTGCCTCTACCTCCTGAGTGCTGGGATTAAAGGTGTGTGCCACCATGCCCGGCAATGACCATATATTCTAACTAAAGATGTAATGGTTGATGTTTGAGATTTTTACATTGGTGTGTGTGTGTGTGTGTGTGTGTGTGTGTGTGTGTGTGTGTGTGTTTGAAACAGGGTCTCACTTTGTAGCTCTGGCTGGCCTGGAACTCCAACAGGTTCACCTGCCCTGCCCCCAGAGTGCTGGGGTCACAGGCATGGGACACAACACCTCCTAAGATGTGTATGGAGGAGGTGTGCACATCAGTGCCTGTGGAGGCCAGACAAGGGTGACAAATCTCCCTGAATTAGGGTCACAGGAGGTTGTGAGCCTCCTGTGAGACATGGGTGCTGGGAATGAAAATCAGGTCCTCTGGAAGAGCAGCCAGCATGCTTAGCAACTAAGCCATCTCTCCAGCCCAACCATGTGACCTTAGGATGAACTCAGGGCTTCTTGCTTTCCCACAGAAATCCTTGCGTGTCTGTAGCTCCAGCACTAGGGGATGTGCTCCTCTTCAGGTGTCCATGGGCACTGCGCTCACTATGTTCAGTCCACATGCAGACATACGTCTATACACATTTCATTAATTTTTTATTTACGTTTATTTTAGGTGTAGGAATATTTTGCCTGCATGTGTGTTGTGCACCCATGTGCGCAATGCCTGTGGAGGCCAGAAGCGGGCAGCAGATACCCTGGAACTGGAGTTACAGAGGGTTGTTAGCTGCCATGTGGATGCTAGGAACTGAACCCAGGTCCTCAGCAAGAGGAGCCAGTGCTCTTAACTACGTGACCCAGGTCTATAGCACTCCAACACCATTAAAAAATTTTTTTTGTCTTTTTGAGACAGGGTCTCTCTGTAGCTCCAGCTGTCCTGGAACTCACTATGTAGACCAGGCTGGCCTTGAACTCACATAGATCTGCCTGCCTCTGCCTCCAAAGTGCTGGGATTACAGGTGTGTGCCACCATGCCCAGCTTCCATGCAGAACATCTTAACTTTGTACTCTTTTCTCCACTGGCACCCGCCCACGTTCCTGCACACACGCTGGACACTTCATGTATTCTGTCACTTGTGTAGATGCCATCAGGTCAAGCTAGTGTCCCCAGATGTCCTTGGTGCGAGTTCATCCACTGGGGTCTATTCAGCCTATGGAGAGTCCGTCTCTTTAAGAAGATCCACTCTTCCTCACCCAGCAGTAATCAGCTCCCAATAGCGCTTCAACTAAGACTGGGGCTTGCTGTCCATATCCACAGTTCTGTGAGTTTGCATGGGTCTGTGCATGCTCATGCCATTCCACAGGTCCCCGAGCCTGGAGGACTCCACTTCAATGATCACCACCTCCTCCCTGGCTCTCACAATCGTTCTGCCCCTCTTCCACAGTGGTCCTGGAGCCCTGGGTGGGCGAAGCTGAGTAGGAGTCCTGTCCAAGGACTGTAGACTCTTATTCTCTACATTTTTGGCCATTTGTATCCTTTTGTGTTCCTGACCCCTGCTGCATGAGGGAGCTTCTTTGATGAGATCTGAAAGATGCATCAGTGCTCTCTTTATCCCTTACTCTATGTTCCATGAGCCTTAGGTGTAGAGGGGGCATCACAGATGTGCCACTTAGGCTTGGACAATTCACAGACAATGTCTGTGTGGCCAGTTGTGGAACTCTGTAATAATCTCTGTTGCAGAAGCTTCTTTGATCAGTGTTTACTGACTCTAAGATCTATGATCTCTCCGGCCATTCCTATTTGGCTGTGTTTACAGTACAACACATGAGTTTCCTCCCATTGACTGGGTTTTAAGTCTAATTAGGTACCTGTCAATTACCCCCAAGATAAAAATCCCAGCACTGCACCAATGTCATTTGCTGTGCCGACCCCGGATGTGGTTATTAGGCCTTGGAGCTGCGGTTGGAGCATCAACTGCTGTTCTCTGTTACCAGCTTGCATAGTGCTCTCCAAAGCTTTGAGAGCTAGCCTTCAGAGGAGGAGGCTTCCAGGTTAGTTCCAGCTCCATTGCTCCAAATCCTGTCTTCAGCAGTAGGGCCTTTCCTTCAAGTTCTGGGAAGGAATCAAGGGCCTTTGGTAGTCTCTTGGAGTATCTTAGCCAACAACTCAAAGGAAGATTTCTCCTGTCTGGCAGTGTTTCTCATTACCTAGCCTTCAGTAGCACACACACACTCATGTACAGATAGTGTAGATGTAACTTTTCAATAGGTTTTTGGACTAATGTGATTCCATCTGGTTCTTTTACACTAACTCTCTTTCCCTCTCTAACTCCCCCTTCATGCCCTCCCCAGTTAAAGATTATCCCTCGATAATTCCTCTCTCCTATGGTTGCACCCCTCTTGAATTCCTTATTCCCCTTGATCCCCAAAGTTCCGTGTATACCCTTCCCTCCCCTCTCATTAGTGACCCGTCTACATCCTTCTTTACCTTCCCTCATTAGACCTGTCTCTACCATCCCTCTTTCCTTCCATTAGACCTGTCTCTACCGTCCCTCTTTCCTTCCCTCATTAGACCCATCTCTACCATCCCTCTTTCCTTCCCTCATTAGACCCATCTCTACCATCCCTCTTTCCTTCCCTCATTAGACCCATCTCTACTGTCCCTCTTTCCTTCCCTCATTAGACCTGTCTCTACTGTCCTTCTTTCCTTCCCTCATTAGTGACCCCTCTCTACTGTCCTTCTTTCCTTCCCTCATTAGACCTGTCTCTACTGTCCTTCTTTCCTTCCCTCATTAGTGACCCATCTCTACCGTCCTTCTTTCCTTCCCTGATTAGACCTGTCTCTACCATCCCTCTTTCCTTCCCTCATTAGACCTGTCTCTACTGTCCTTCTTTCCTTCCCTCGTTAGACCCGTCTCTACCGTCCCTCTTTCCTTCCCTCATTAGACCCATCTCTACTGTCCTTCTTTCCTTCCCTCATAAGTGACCCATCTCTACTGTCCTTCTTTCCTTCCCTCATTAGACCCGTCTCTACCATCCTTCTTTACCTTCCCTCATTAGTGGCCCATGTCTACCATCTACAATGAGTGGTGCTACCCTGGGAAGGTTGTTGTGTACTGTATAAGAAGGCGGGCTGGGGGGCTGGAGAGATGGCCTAGTGGTTAAGAGCGCCGACCGCTCTTGCAGAGGACCCGGGTTCGATCCCCAGCACCCACATGGTGGCTGAGTACCATCTGAAACTCCAATTCCAGGATAACTCCAGTTCCAGGGGAATCCAACACGCTCTTCTGACCTCCGTGGCATTGCACGACATGGGTGCGCAAACCTGCATGCAGACAGTACATTCATACACATACAGAAATAAAATTAAAAAAAAAAAGAAGGCAGGCTGGGCATGAGCCAAGGGAGCAAGCCAGTGAACAGCATTCCTCCATAGCGTGTGCTTCAGCTCCTGCCTCCAGGTTCCTGCCCTGAGTTCCTGCCTAGGGCTCCCTAAGTGATGAACTGTGATCCAGGAGATGTGAGCTGAATAAACCCTTTCCTTCCCAAGTTGGTGTTGGTCAGAGTCTTTTGTCACAGCAATTGAAGAGAAAGTAGAACAGAAATTGGTACCGAGAGTGGGATATTGCTGTTATTTGGTACCAGAGAGTGGGCTGTTGGCTGTGAAGACCCTGACCATGTGGATGTTTGCAGAAATGTGGAAGACTTTGGAACTTTGGGCTAGAAAAGCTGTTGACTACTGTAAGCAGAGCTTAAGGGGCCATTTTAGTAGAAGGCTGGAAGAAAGCATTGCTGCAAAAAATGTAGTTCCAGAGGAAAATAAAAACTTAGCCTGGAAGAAAGCATGGCTGCAAAAAAATGTAGTTCCAGAGGAAAATAAAGACTTAGGCAGCAACTGGGATATTTTGATAAAGAGTCTGGAAGCAGTTTGCCGACAACCCAAATGGTTGCCTGATGCTAAGTTGAAAAGCAATGGACGCCGGGTGTGGTGGCACACACCTTTAATCCTAGCACTTGGGAGGCAGAGGCAGGCGGATCTCTGTGAGTTCAAGGCCAGCCTGGTCTACAGAGTGAGTTTCAGGACAGCCAGAGCTACAGGGAGACCCTGTCTCAAAAAACACCAAAAA
>VZQC01008227.1:1267248-1398350 GCA_009823505.1 Rhizomys pruinosus | reverse complement strand
AAAAAAAAAAAAAAAAACAAAAAAACCTACAAGAGGATAAAAGAATATTTGCATCTTACTTCCCACAGTGAGGGTTGGGGTCTGGTCCCTCTGAACCTTAGCAGCTGGCCCTGGGGAGGTGACGCCAGGTGGGCCACCACACTGCAGCCTCTACTGTCATTGTTATAGGACATTCCTAAGCATTTTCATTCTAAATACATTTTCAATAGGTTTTTATTTTGTATTTTTGAGACAGGGCCTTCCTGTAGCTCCAGCTGTTCTGGAACTCTCTATGTAGACCAGGTTGGTCTTGAACTCACAGAGATCCAGGATCAAAGGCGTGTGCCACCATGCCCAGATAAATAGATTAAAAAAAAATTTCCACTTACCAGACAAAAGGAATTTCCTTTAAAACAACATGTGTCACCGGTGACATGGGTTACATTGTGCTTCAAACCTGGGAGAAATTAATTTCATTTTGTTTTTTTGAGAAATTAATTTTAAATATGCAAATTCATTCGTTTTATTATTTAAATATTTTTCTTTGTATGTGTGTGGGGGGGGTCTGATTATGTGAATGCAGTTCCTGGGGAGGCCAGAAGGGGGCGCTGACTCTGCCAGCCAGACACTCAAGATGTGAGGCTGGAGGATTGCCACAGGTTGATGTCTGCCTGGGCTCCTTACCCAGCTTTAGGCAAATGAGAGCATCTTGAGAAACCAAAACAAAGGGACTGGAGAGATGGCTCAGTGGTTAAGCGTGTGTACTTGCAGAGTCCCGAAGTTGGTTCCCAGCATCCACACGACAGCTAACAATCTCTGTAACTCCAGTTCCGGAAGATCCAATACCCTCTTCTGGCCTCCACGCAAGTTGCATGCAGGTGGGACACATAAATTACCCCCCACACATAAATATTAAAAAACATCTATCCAGGTGTGATAGCTCACATCTTTAATTCCAGCACTCCAGAGGCAGAGGCAGGCAGATCTCTGCGAGTTTAAGGCCAGCCTGGTCTACATAGAGAGTTCCAGGACAGCTGGGGCTACAGGGAGACCCTGTCTCAAAAATACAAAAAAAAAAAAAAAAAAACCCACAAAACAAAAAAACAAACAAACAAAAAAACAAATTATACAACCTTCATTCAACAAACAAAATGCAACAAAGATTGGGGAATCCACGGACCTGAAGCCAAATTCCAGGTTTTCTCTTCATAATTATAAAGGAGAATGTTCCCATCCACAACGAAAAGTATTATGGCTTCAGCGGAGAAGTGGGCGGATGTGACTTCAGCTTTCTGCACCTAAAAACAATGACACTTGTGTGGTTCCTACATATTCTTTATCTGATGAAACGCTGGACTCAGGAGGCTTAAAGGAAGAAGGCTTATTCTGGCTCTCAGGTCAAGGATCAGTCCATCATGCAACAGGAGAGGCGTGTGGTCACGTCATATCCGCAGTCAGGAAGCGGACAGAGGTGAACGCCGGGCTGCAGCTCACTATCTCCTTTCTGTTCAGTCCTGGGCCCTGGCCATGACCCCACATTCAGCGTGGGTCATCCCACCTGTTACCCCAATCTAGAAACTTCCTCACAAACACACCCAGAGGCTGGTCTCCACAGTGATTCTGGGTTTTGAGAAACTGATCATCAAGATGAACCTACTACCATACTGGGAGCTTTGGGTTTCGGACATTAGTTAGAAAGTGATCATTCTATACGTGTGTGCAAAAACAATTCAGGTCGGGGCTGGAGAGCTAGCTCAGCAGTTAAAAGCACTGGCTGCTCTTGCAAAGGACCCAGGTTGGATTCCCATCACCTACATGGTGGCTAACAACCATCTAACTCCAGTTCTAGCAGAACCCGACACCCTCTTCTAATGTCTGTGGACACTGCATGACATGGGTGCACTCACATACATTCAGAACCCGACGCCCTCTTCTGACGTCTGTGGACATTGCATGACATGGGTGCACTCACACATATTCAGAAACTGACACCTTCTTCTGATGTCTGTGGTCACTGCATGACATGGGTGCACTCGCACATGTTCAGGCAATACACTTGTGCATATATAATAAAAGATTTTCAAAAACAATTCAGATCAATAAAATTGTTATTAACTTATTTATTGATAAAGTCTCACTATATATCTGTGGGTGGCTTAGAACTCACTGTGTAGACAAGGCTAGAACTCACAGAGATCCACCTGCCTCTGTCTCTGCCATGCTGTGATTAAAGGTGTGTGCCATCTTCCCTGGGTGATTACCTTATTTTTAAATTTTTTTACTTATTTTTATTTTATGTTTATGAATGTTTTACCCACATGTACGTAAGTGCACCACCTGTGTGCAATGCCTGGATAAGCCAGAAGAGGGCGTTGGATCCTCTGGAGCTGGAGTTAAAGACAGCTGTTAGCCAATAAGCCAGCTCTCCATTCCTTTGAAAATATTACTATTTTGACAGGGGGTCTCTGTGGTGGTTTGAATGGGAACGTCCCCCAGAGGCTCCAAGTATTGGGACATTCTGTCCCCAGCTGTTGGCTCTGCTTTTAGAGGTCTTGGGAGATGTGGCGATGCTGGAGGAAGCTTGTCACTGGGGGCGGACTTAGAGAGTTCTTTAGCCTTGCCAGTCTCCTGTACCTGCTTGAAGATGTGAAGCTCTGCTTTCTGCTCCTGCCCTGGCACCTCCAGCCACCACGCCTCCCTGCCATGAAGGACTTTAATGCCCCTCTGGCACCTCCAGCCACCACACCTCCCTGCCATGAAGGACTTTAATTCCCCTCTGGCACCTCCAGCCACCACGCCTCCCTGCTATGAAGGACTTTAATTCCCTTCTGGCACCTCCAGCTACCACGCCTCCCCACCATGAAGGACTTTAATTCCCCTCTGGCACCTCCAGCCACCACGCCTCCCCACCATGAAGGACTTTTAATTCCCCTCTGGCACCTCCAGCCACCACGCCTCCCCACCATGAAGGACTTTAATTCCCCTCTGGCACCTCCAGCCACCACGCCTCCCCACCATGAAGGACTTTAATTCCCCTCTGGCACCTCCAGCCACCACACCTCCCTGCCATGATGGATCTAATTCCCCTGGAGCTGTAGCTCAAATAAACTCTTCCTTTTGAGTCCCCTTGGTTGTGGTTGTTCTGTCACAGAAACAGAAAAGGAACTGAGCTCTCAGACTGATGTAGGCTAGCTGGTCAGTGAGCTTCTGGGGTCCTCCTGTCTCCATGTCCCTGAGTGATGGACGTGCACAGCATGTGTCCATGTGGGATGGAGAGCTGGCTGATGTTGCAGAGGACCTGCGTTTGATTCCCAGCACCCACATGGCACATAACAACTGTTCTAAACTCTAGTTCTAGGTGATCTGACACCCTTTTCTGGCCTCTGAGGGCACTGCATGCATGTGATGTTACGTACATGAAGACAAAACATTCATTCACATAAAATGAGGATCTAATTAACTTTTTAAAACTTGTGCCAGGCGTGGTGATGCACATTTTTAATCCCAGCACTCAGGAAAATCTCTGTGAGTTCAAGGCCAGCCTGGTCTACAGAGCGAGTTCCAGGCCAGCTGGAGCTACAGCAAGACCCTGTCTCAAACACACACATACACACACACACACACACACACACACACACACACACACACACACCTTACCTGATTGGGTGGCACACATCTGTCATCTCAGCACTCAGGAAATGGAAGCAGGAGGATCATGAATAACAGGCCAGCCTGGGCTACACAGGGAGTTCACAGCCCCCTTGGCTGCCTGGGCTACACAGGGAGTTCACAGGTGCCTTGGCTAACTTAGCAAGACCCAAAAGTAAAATGAGGGTCAGGGATGGTGTACGCCTCTAATCCCAGCACTTGAGAGACAGAGACAGGTGGATCTTTGTGGATTGGATGCCAGCCTGGTCTACACAGCAAGTTTCAGGTCAGTTGGGGCTACAGGAAGATGCTGTCTCAACCAAAAAAATAAAAATAAAAAAAAAATACTAAAATAAAAAAGGACTGGGGATGCGGCTCAGCGGCAGAGCCAGGCCTGCACCCTGCACACTGAGCCCCGACCTCGAGGAAGCATGCCCATGACCTCGAGGAAGCGTGCCCATGACCTCGAGGAAGCGTGCCCATGACCTCGAGGAAGCGTGCCCATGACCTCGAGGTGGCGTGCCCATGACCTCGAGGTGGCGTGCCCATGACCTCGAAGAAGCATGCCCATGACCTCGAGGTGGCGTGCCCATGACCTCGAAGAAGCATATCCATGACCTCGAGGTGGCGTGCTCATGACCTCGAGGTGGCGGCTCCCTCAGAGCTGCAACACTTTCCCTGTGCTTCTGGAAGACTTGCTGGAGGAAGCTGGAGGCTGCAAGGCAGGCTTTGGGGTTTTGTATCCTGGCCTCACTTCCTGTATTGTCTGCTTCTGCAGC
Source organism: Rhizomys pruinosus (assembly GCA_009823505.1). NCBI lineage: Eukaryota > Metazoa > Chordata > Mammalia > Rodentia > Spalacidae > Rhizomys > Rhizomys pruinosus. Next base: position 1,393,944 of record VZQC01008227.1, on the reverse strand, counting down.
CACTGTTAAATGGCCACGATGGATGGTTAAAATAAATTGTAAGGGGCTGGAGAGATAGCCTAGCGGTTAAGAGTGCCAACCGCTCTTGCAGAGGACCCAGGTTCGATCCCCAGCACCCACATGGCAGCTAAGAACCGTCTTTAATTCCAGTTCCATGGGAATCTGACGCCCTCTTCTGACCTCCGAGGCATTATACAACACGGGTGTACCAACCTTTTTATGTGTATGAGTGTATGTGGACAGTACACTCATACACATAAAAATAAAAAATTAAAAAAAAATTAAATTGGGCTGAGGCTGTAGCTTGGTGATAGACTGCTTGCCTATTGCATGCAGCGTGCTCAGCTCCATCCCCAGTGCAGACCAGCAGGAGGGCTCAATGGGTACAGGGGCTTGCCACCAAGCCTGGGGACTTGAGTTCGATCCCCAGGACTCATGATGTCAGGTGTCCCTGACCTCCACAGTTCCCTGAGTGTGGCTCATTTGGAGTTCCAGATTGTGAGCAAAAATACGTACCAGCAATGTCCTGGGAATCCTGAGCGGCAGGAGACTGCTATCGAAGTTATCTAAGGTAAGGAACACATGGCTCCTGAAACCCAGAAACGGCCAAAATTAGAAAACCTTCTCCTAGGACAGAGACGGTTCCGTGCGCAAAGTCTCCCCTCCAGGATCCCAACCAGCCAGGAATCACTTGCATGTCAGAAATTATTATTTACCTTCTTTTTAAAAATTTTTTATTTTTATTTTATGTTTATCAACTTATTGCCTGTATGTAATTGTACTTGTGTATAGTGCCGGCAGAGGACAGAAAGGGGTGCTGGATCCTGTAGGAGTGGAGTTAGGGATGGTTGTTAACCACCACGTGGGTGCTGGGATTTGAACCCAGGTCTTCTGCAAGAACAACCAGTGCTCTTAACTACTGAGCCATTTCTACACACACACACACACACACACACACACACACACACACACCTGGTCTTCTTTTTGTTATTTAAAAAAAAATGACACAGAGCCAGGCGTGGTGGCGCACACTTTAATCCCAGCACTAGGGAGGCAGAGGCAGGTGGATCTCTGTGAGTTCAAGGCCAGCCTGGTCTACAGAGTGACTTCCAGGCCAGCTGGGGCTACAGGGAGACCCTGTCTCGAAAAGAAAAAAAAAAAAAAAAAAAAAAAAAAAAGGCCTAGAAGGGCCCGAGAGATGGGTCAGCAGTTGGGCACCGGCTGCTCTGGCCAAGAACCCGGGTTGGTTCCCAACATCCATGCAGCAGTTGAAAACCAGCCATAACTCCAGTTCCAGGGAGTCTAGTGCTCTCTTCCGGCCTCCTTGCGCATAGCTCGGGCGTTCACATTCACATAGACAAAATTTACTCATACACATAATCTTTTTTGTTTTTTGTGAGACAGGTCTCCCTGTAGCCCCAGCTGGCCTGGAACTCACTATGTAGACCAGGCTGGCCTTGAACTCACAGAGATCTGCCTGCCCCTGTCTCTGGAATGCTGGGATTAAAGGAGTATACCACCATGCCCCTCATATAACATTTTTAAAATTAAAAAATAAATAAATAGGGCTGGAGAGATAGCCTAGTGGTTAAGAGCACCGACTGCTCTTGCAGAGGACCCGGCTTCGATCCCCAGCACCCACATGGCGACCGAGAACCGTCTGTAACTCCAATTCCAGGAGAACTCCAGTTCCAGGGGAATCCGACACCCTCTTCTGACCTCCTTGGCATTGCACGACAAGGGCGCGCAGACCTGTATGCAGACAGTACATTCATACACATACAAAAATAAATAAATAAATAAATAGAATTCACAAGGTGGTGCGGGGGCCTTTACTCTCAGCACCCAGGAAGCAGAGGCAGGTTCATCTGTGTGACATTGAGGACAGCCTGGTCTACACAGCAAGATGCAGGCCAACTGGAGCTACAGAAAAAAAGGAAGAGAGGAAGGAGAGAGGGAGAGAAGGCAGTCAGAGTCACCACTCACCCCAAGTACACGGCCACTTTACTCTTGCACACGTGTCTGAGCAGAGTGGTTGTGGGGTAGGCAGAATACATCAGGTCCTAGAAACACAGGCTGGGCGTCAGTGAGGTATGTACAGTGAGCCCATTCCAATACCCCAGCATGCAAGAGGAGATCTGGGCCAGCCTGGGCTACATAACACCCCTTCTCAATAAAACAGAAATGGGGATTGGGGCTCAATGGACAGATCACTTGCCTAGCACGAGGGAGACCTGGGTTCATCCCAACACCACGGACACCAGGTGTGGCAGTGCACGAGGGAGACCCGGGTTCATCCCAACACCACGGACACCAGGTGTGGCAGTGCAGGCCTTGTCAGTATAGCACTCCAGAGATGGAGGCAGGAGGATCAAGAGTTTAAGGCCAGCCTAGGGTACATGAGCTCAATCTTATCACAAAAGAAGAAAACGAAGGGCTAGACATGGTGGTGCATGTTAATCCCAGCACTTGGGAGATAGAGGCAAGCGAATCTGTGAGATCAAGGCCTGCCTGTTCTACATAGTGAGTTCCAAGCCAGGTGGGGCTACAGGGAGACCCTGTCTCAAAATTAACAAACAAAATTTTAAAAAACAAACAAAAAGAAAATACTAGAACATGGAGTGACATCGTCTTCAGACAAAACTGGGCACTGTCAGAAGAGCCACGTACCCCCCGACCTGGCCTCTGGTTCTTAAACATCTTCCCAGTCCTCACTGTGTGCGTGCTAGAGGGAGCAGAGAGACAGACCACAAATCAGTTAGTATTGAACTTTCATCCTGGCCCCTCCCACTTTGCTACCTGTCAGGATACAGGAAACCATCTGGTCTTGATGTGTTTGTTTTTTTTTTTTAATTTTTTTTTTTTAATAAATTTTTTTTATTAATTTTATTTATTTCTGTATGTGTACGAATGTATTGTCTGCATGCAAGTCTGTGCACCCGTGTCGTGCAATGCCGCGGAGGTCAGAAGTGGGCGTCGGATTCCCCTGGAGCTGGAGTTCTCCTGGAGTTGGAGTCTCAGACGGTTCTCAGCCGCCATGTGGGTGCTGGGGATCGAACCCGGGTCCTCTGCAAGAGCGGTCGGCGCTCTTAACCGCTAGGCCATCTCTCCAGCCCTGAAGCTCAGTCTTCTAAGGAACTCTCATTGGCCTGTGTCCCACTTCCTAGTTGAGAAGATTGAGACCACAATGGAACATTAGTAAGCAACAGGTGAGGGAAAGGGATTGGCTCTCACAGAGGAAAGAAGGATCCTTAGCTGTCACATAGTCTGATCTCATTGAAGTACATGGGAAAACTGAGGCTCAGGGGGATAGGGATTGATCTAGTGCTAAGTCTTATAAAAAATCCTTCAGTTGAAACTTCTATTTACCAGTACTTGAGATGCATATTCTCATTTCTCCCTGTTGGCAACCTGGGAGGTATATGTGTTTAGAGCTTTAAAGTTGTCTTCTTGGGGCTGGAGAGATGGCTCAGTGGTTAAGAGTGCCAACTGCTCTTGCAGAGGACCCGGATTCGATTCCCAGCACCCACATGGCGCTAAGAACACTAACTCCAGTTCCAGGGGAATCTGACACCCTCTTCTGACTTCCTCGGCATTGCACGACACAGGTGCACAACCTACATGCAAACAGTACAGTCATACACATAAAAAAAAAAATAGGGGCTGGAGAGATAGCCTAGTGATTAAGAGCACCGACTGCTCTTGCAGAGGACCCGGGTTCGATCCCCAGCACCCACATGGCGGCTAAGAACCGTCTGTAACTCCAATTCCAGAACTCCAGTTCCAGGGGAATCCGAGACCCTCTTCTGACTTCCGTGGCATTGCACGACACGGGTGCACAAACCTACATGTAGACAGTACATTCATACTCATACAGAAATAAATAAAAATTAAAAAAAAACTTTGCAGAGATTGCTCGGGGTTTACTTCTCCCCATTGTACAGGTAAACCCTGGTGCACCAGAGGAATAAACCTCTTGCTTTTGCAGCAAGTCTTGTCTCTGAGTATCTCACACAGGGGTCTTTTTTTTTTAACATTTTTTTTATTGATGCTTTGTGCATTTCATACATCATTTTCCAATTCAGTTCAGGCATATCTCCCCTTCCCTTCCCCCCCACCCCCACCCCAACCGAGATCATGCACTCTGCCATGACTGTCTGTCCTGCATATCTCTCTCAGTTTTTTTTTCCATTTTTTAGCTATAAGTGATAATCCATGAGTCAAGCATCCTTCAGTAAAACCAATTTGCAGGCTGTTTGTGCCCAAACACCCACAGCCCCACCTTCCAGGGGGGGTGAGGGTTGTATGGTTGTTCAATCAGGTGTAATCAAATGAGGGTCCAGACTACATTGCTGTAGTTTCACCCTTCACCCCAATCGCAGCCCTTACATTCTACCACGCCCCCTCTTCCGCAGATTATTCCACAGGGGTCTTTCAAGGATAAGGCTCGGTTTGGGTCTTACACCACCATGCCTGGCTTATTTTTATTATTTTTTATTCTTTGAAAATTTCATTTGTAATGAATCTTAGGTGCTTTCACTCCCCATGCCTCTCTCTCTCATCATTCCTCTCCTATTGCACGTTACAAACTTGCATGTATACCCTGCACAGGGTTGTGTATCTGTTTCTATGTTCCAGTTTTAGAATTGTTTGCTCCAAATTGAGCACCGAAATTTTTTGTTGCAGGACAAAACCACCTCCACATACCTCCGGACCAGCTGGGTGGCCTGAACGTCTAAAGCAGACAGCTGCCGTTGATCGCACACAGGTCACGTAAACCCTAGGCTCCGTCCCCACCCCTTTTGAGACAGGGCTGATTGAACCGGCTGGGTAGCCGTCGGGGAACCTGCGTGTAGACGTGCTAACCCCACTGTAACAATTTTTCATCCTCTCTGCCACCAAACTACGTGGATTATCAGGAATGTTCACCATGCCCCATTGTTCTTTTGTGTCTCCTCCCTCTCTGGCTCCCTCCCTAACTGTGGGTAGTTGTGTGTCTGTATGAGACTATATGTCTGTGAGTGTAGGTGCCTTGGGAGGCCAGAAGAGAGTGTGGGGTTCCCTGAGCTAGAGTTAGAGGTGGTTGTGAACTGCTCCCAAGCAGTGTTGAGCAGGGCCCCACTCGTACTGCTTGAGCCCATCTTAGCCCCCTCCTCCCAATACAGCCTGTGGACGAGAACACGTCCTCGCCTGGCAAGCCTGGCAAGCCCTGTTGCTCAACACTGATCATGAGACCATCACCTTGTGAAGAATAAACCACAATGGGAATCGTTCTATTAACGTTTAAAAACCAACAGGATGCTTCATTAACACAGGATGTTCCTAGCCCACATGGACATTCCAAGCTTATCTAAAAACACGTTTTGCAAGTCCTGCCAGGACCCACCCTTTCTCTAATTACCCCCAAGCCTTCACCCCTCCTCACTTTCATGCCTTTCTGCCTGCTCTCCCCCTCTCCATCCCTTCACCATTCCACCCGTTCTCCTCCACTTGTACCCGTCTCCCTGCATATATAATCAAACACATTTTTTCCAATAAACGAGACTTTGACAACTCTGCTTGGTCTCCCTCTTTTCTGTCGCCCATTATATTTCAGGTTTGGAGTCTCCCCTCGAAAAAAAAAAAACCCACTAATAACTGAGTCTCGCAGGACGGGACACCAGCTGTGTGTGACTCTCCTTTAATTGCACATGGCCTTATGGTCTTGGAGTCTCCAGAACTGTAAAGTATACAGAGATTGAAGGTTAACTAAAGAGGGGAGACGTGTGTTCAGCTATGGGATGCCTCATCCGAGCTGGGGTGAGACTTCTAGGTGGTGTGGCTGCTTTGGAATCATCTACACTCCTGTAAGCAACCCCTTACTTGCTGTAACTAAGCTCAACAAATTCATTGGCTTCCTAAGTTGGGCTTTGGTGGACTTGTACTTTGGTGGCCTGATTGGAGGCACTGGCCTACAGCCCCTGCTAGGACATCATGAAGGCACGCCCAGGTCTGCATTTCTTTGCTTGCACCCTCTGCACACTTGGTCCAGGCATGTATTTTCACATGTATTTTCACGTGTTCACATGTATTTTGTATGTGAGGGCAAATAGGGTCAAATGGGAAATACACTCTTTGTGGGTTTTTTTTTTTTTTTGGTCTTTTTGAGACAGGCGTCTCCCTTTAGTCCAGCTTAGTCCTGGAGCTTCACATATGTAGACAGGCTATAGAAGCTTGAAACTCACAGAAGATCAGCTTCCCTCTGCCTCACATCCACACTTAACTCTTTTGTGAACTCTAACTTAATAATTCTCACCGACTCTCAGCATAACTTAAATTCCTGCCTACTCACACTTCCCAGGTGGCAATGCCATAGCTAATCCCCGAAAAAAAAAAAAACAAACTCGGAGCGAGGCAGGCATCTCTGAGAGTTCGAAGGCCACCCTGTTCTACAGAGCAAGCTCCAGGCCAGTGGACTAAAAGGGAGACCACTGTCTCAAAAAATACCAAGAAAAATAAAAATAAAATATAGATGAATTGGATCTACAATAATCTCCCCAATCCTTTTCTAGGAACTGAGATGACAACTTAAAATGAAAATCCATGGGGCTGGAGAATAGCCTAGCATAAGAGCACTGCATTTGCAGGGAGAGCCGGGTCGATCCCCAGCACCACATCGGCTGAGAACCACTTATATTAAGACTCCAGTTCCAGGAGGAATCCACACCCTTCTTTGACCTGCCGTGGCATTGCAGGACGACGGGTGCACAAACCTACATGCAAGTACAACATTCATACACATAAAAAATAAATAAATTAAGAGCGAGACGAGGAAAAGGGAAGAAGAGAGAACGCTCTTTGCAGAGGACCCGGTTGTCCCCCGCACCCACATGGCGGCTGGAAACCGTCTGGAACTCCAATCCACCAGGAGAACTCCAGTTCCAGGGGAGTCCGACACCCTTTCTGACCTTTCTGGCATTGACGAGCATGGGTGCACAGACCTGATATGCAGACAGTACATTCATACCACATACAGAAATAATAAATAAAAAATTTTTTTAATAAATAAAATTTAAAAACAAAAATCTTTTTTTTTAATTTTTTTTCTTCACCTTTTCCTTTTTTTGATTTTTTTTTTAGACAGAAGTCTTCTTATGAGCCCTAAGCTAGCCTCCAATTCACAGGCGCACCAGTCATCTATGCTCCCAGGTGCTGGGATGACAGGTATGACCTAGCCATACCAAACCAACTCCTTTTAGATTTCACTTCCGGGCTTTGCAAAGTTGAATTACTAGTGTTATGTTTTGAGGCCTAAGGCTTAAAAGGATAATTCTTGGTTGCTTGGATTGTTGGATTCTGTGTATCTCAGTAAAGACTTGGACTGGCCTTGGAGAACTTNTGAGGCCTGAGGATTGCCACAGGTTGATGTCTGCCTGGGCTCTTAACCCAAGCTTTAAGGACAAATGCGAAGGCATCCTTGAGAAAACGCAAAGCAAAGGGGAACTGGAGAGATGGCTCAGGTTGTTAAGCGGTGTGTACTTGCAGAGTCCCGAAGTTGGTTCCCAGCATCCACACGACAGCTAACAATCTCTGTAACCCCAGTTCCAAAAGAATCCAATACCCCTTCTGGCCTCAGTGGCCATTACATGACATAGGTGCAATTACACACATACAAGCAATACACACACACACATAAATATAAAAAAAACATCTAATCGCAGGTGTGATAGCTCAACATCTCTTAATTCCAGCACTCCGGAGGCAGAGGCAGGCGAGATCTCTGCGAGTTTAAGGCCAGCTGGGTCTACATAGAAGAGTCCAGGAACAGCTGGGGCTACAGGGAAGACCCGTCTCAAAAAGATACAAAAAAAAAAAAAACAAACCCCAAAACAAAAAAAACAAACAAACCAAAAAAACAAATTATAACCTTAATTCAATCAACAAATGCAACAGATTGGGGAATCACGGACCTGAAAGGCCAATTCAGGTTTTCTCTTTCATAATTATAAAGGAGATTTCCCATCCACCACGAAAAGTATTATGGTTCAGCGGAGAAGTGGGGGCGGATGTGACTTCAGCTTTCTGCACCTAAAAACAATGACACTTGTGTGGTTCCTACATATTCTTTATCTGATGAAACGCTGGACTCAGGAGGCTTAAAGGAAGAAGGCTTATTCTGGCTCTCAGGTCAAGGATCAGTCCATCATGCAACAGGAGAGGCGTGTGGTCACGTCATATCCGCAGTCAGGAAGCGGACAGAGGTGAACGCCGGGCTGCAGCTCACTATCTCCTTTCTGTTCAGTCCTGGGCCCTGGCCATGACCCCACATTCAGCGTGGGTCATCCCACCTGTTACCCCATCTAGAAACTTACAACACAGAAAAGAACCGCTGGACTATTCCCAGAGGTGGTCTCACAGTGATTCTGGGTTTTGAGAAACTGATCATCAAGATGAACCTACTACCATACTGGGAGCTTTGGGTTTCGGACATTAGTTAGAAAGTGATCATTCTATACGTGTGTGCAAAAACAATTCAGGTCGGGGCTGGAGAGCTAGCTCAGCAGTTAAAAGCACTGGCTGCTCTTTGCAAAGGACCCAGGTTGGATTCCATACACCTATATGTGGCTAACAACCATCTAATCCAGTTCTAGCAAAGACCCGACCCCTCTTCTAATGTCTGTGGACACTGCATGACATGGGTGCACTCACATACTTGCAAACACCCGACGCCCCTCTTCTGACTCTGGTGGACATTGCATGACATGGGTTGCACTCACACATATTCAGAAACTGACACCTTCTTGATGTCTGTGTTGTCCTGCATAAACATGGGTGCCTCGCCATGCAGGCAAATACTTGTGCATATATAATAGATTTTAAAAAACAATTCAGATCAATAAAATTGTTATTAACTTATTTATTGATAAAGTCTCACTATATATTTTGGGTGGTTTAGAACTCACTGTGTAGACAAAGGCTAGAACTCACTAGAAGATCCACCTGCCTCTGTCTTCTGCCATGCTGTGATTAAGGTGTGTGCCATCTTCCCTGGGTGATTACATTATTTTTAAATTTTTTTACATTATTTTTTATTTATGTTTATTGAAATGTTTTACCCACAGTACGTAAAGTTGCACCAACCTGTGTGCAATGCCAGATAAAGCCAGAAGAGGGCGTTGGATCCTCTGGGCTGGAGTTAAAGACCAGCTGTTAGCCAATAAGACCAGCTCTCCATTTCCTTTGAAAATATACTATTTTGACAGGGGTCTGTGGTGGTTTGAAATGGGAACGTCCCCCAGAGGCCCAAGTATTGGGACATTCTGTCCCCAGCTGTTGGCTCTGCTTTTAGAGGTCTTGGGAGATGTGGGATGCTGGAGGAAGCTTGTCACTGGGGGCGGGCTTAAGAGAGTTCTTTAGCCTTGCCAGTCTCCTGTACCTGCTGTTTGAAGATGTGAAAGCTCTGCTTTCTGCTCCTGCCCTGGCACCTCCAGCCACCACACCTCCCTGCCACATGAAGGACTTTTAATGCCCTCTGGCACCGTCCAGCCAACCACACCTCCCTGCCATGAAGGACTTTAATTCCCCTCTGGCACCTCCAGCCACCACGCCTCCCTGCTATGAAGGACTTTAATTCCCTTCTGGCACCTCCAGCTACCACGCCTCCCACCATTGAAGGACTTTAAAATTCCCCTCCTGGCACCTCCCCACCGCGCCTCCCACCCATGAAGGAACTTTTAATTCGCACTCTGGCAAACTCCCAGCCACCACGCCCTCCCACCATGAAGGAACTTTAATTCCCACTCGTGGCACCTCCAGCCACCGACACCTCCCCACCATCGAAGGACTTTAATTCCCTCTGGCACCTTCAGCCACCACACCTCCCTGCCAGGATGGACTCATTCCGCCCTGGAGCTGTACTCAAATAAACTCTTCCTTTTGAGTCCCCTTGGTTGTGGTTGTTCTGTCACAGAACGAAAAAGAACTGAGCTCTCACAGACTGAATGTAGGGCTAGCTGGTCAGTGAGCTTCAGGGGGTACTCCTGTCTCCATGTCCCTGAGTGATGGACGTGCACAGCATGTGTCCATGTGGGATGGAGAGCTGGCTGATGTTGCAGAGGACCTGGTTTGATTCCCCAGCACCCCACATGGCACATAACAACTGTTCATAAACTGCTAGTTCTAGGTGATCTGACACCCTTTTCTGGCTCTGAGGGCACTGCATGCATGTGATGTTACGTACATGAAGACAAAACATTCATTCACATAAAAATGAGGATCTAATTAAACTTTTTAAAACTTGATGCCAGGCGTGGTGGTGCACATTTTTATCCCAGCACTCAGGAAACAATCTCTGTGATTCAGGCATGCCCTGTCTACAGAGCGAGTTCCAGGCCACTGGGAGCTACAGGCAAAGACCCTGTCTCAACACCACCATAAGCACCACACACACACACAACACACACACACACACACAACAAATTAAAAAAAAAAGACATAAAACTGGTGAATACCCATATTCTCAGCTCTTTGGAAATGGAAGCAGGAGGATCATGAATAACAGGCCAGCCCTGGATACACAGGGAGTTCACAGCCCCCTTGGCTGCCTGGGCTACAAGACAGGGAGTTCACAGGTGCCTTGGCTAACTTAGCAAGACCCAAAAGTAAAATGAGGGTCAGGGATGGTGTACGCCTCTAATCCCAGCAACTTGGGAAGCAGAGACATGGTGGATCTTTGTGGTTGGATGCCGCGCTGGTCTACACAGCAAGTTTCAGGTCAGTTGGGGCTATAGGAAGATGCTGTCCTCACCAAAAAAAATAAAAATAAAAAAAAATACAATAAAAAAGAGACTGGGGATGCGGCTCAGCGGCAGAGCCAGGCCTGCACCCTGCACACTGAGCCCCGACCTCGAGGAAGCATGCCCATGACCTCGAGGAAGCGTGCCCATGACCTCGAGGAATGGCGTGCCCATGACCTCGAGGATGCGTGCCCATGACCTCGAGGTGGCGTGCCCATGACCTCGAGGTAAGCGTGCCCATGACCTCGAAGAAGCGTGCCCATGACCTCGAGGTGGCGTGCCCATGACCTCGAAGAAGCATATCCATGACCTCGAGGTGGCGTGCTCATGACCTCGAGGTGGCGGCTCCCTCAGAGCTGCAACACTTTCCCTGTGCTCTGGAAGACTTGCTGGAGGAAGCATGGAGGCTGCAAGGCAGGCTTTGGGGTTTTGTATCCTGGCCTCACTTCCTGTATTGTCTGCTTCTGCAGCCACTGTTAAATGGCCACGATGGATGGTTAAAATAAATTGTAAGGGGCTGGAGAGATAGCCTTCGGTTTAAAGATGCCAACCGCTCTTGCAGAGGACCCAGGTTCGATCCCCACACCCACATGGCAGCTAAGAACCGTCTTTAATTCCAGTCCATGGGGATCTGACGCCCTCTTCTGACCTCAGAGGCATTATACAAACACGGCGTGTGACCAACCTTTTATGTGTATGGAGTGTATGTGGACAGTACACTCATACACATAAATAAAAAATTAAAAAAAAAAATAAATTTGGGCTGAGGCTGCTTTAGCTTGGTGATAGACTGCTTGCCTATTGCATGCAGCGTGCTCAGCTCCATCCCCAGTGCAGACCAACAGGAGGGCTCAATGGGTAGAGTCTTGCCCCACAGCCTGGGACTTGAGGTTCGATCCCCAGGACTATGATGTCAGGGTGTCCCTGACCTCCACAGTTCCCTGAGTGTGGCTCATTTGGAGTTCCAGATTGTGAGCAAAAATACGTACCAGCAATGTCCTGGGAATCCTGAGCGGCAGGAGACTGCTATCGAAGTTATCTAAGGTAAGGAACACATGGCTCCTGAAACCCAGAAACGGCCAAAATTAGAAAACCTTCTCCTAGGACAGAGACGGTTCCGTGCGCAAAGTCTCCCCTCCAGGATCCCAACCAGCCAGGAATCACTTGCATGTCAGAAATTATTATTTACCTTCTTTTTAAAAATTTTTATTTTTATTTATGTTTATAACTATTGCATGTATGTAATTGTACTTGTGTATAGTGCCGGCAGAGGACAGAAAGGGGTGCTGGATCCTGTAGGAGTGGAGTTAGGGATGGTTGTTAACCACCACGTGGGTGCTGGGATTTTGAACCCAGGTCTTCTGCAAAGAACAACAGTGCTCTTAACTACTGAGCCATTTCTACACACACACACACACACACACCACACACACACACACACACCTGGTCTTCTTTTTTGTTATTTAAAAAAAAATGACACAGAGCCAGGCGTGGTGGCGCACACTTTAATCCCAGCACTAGGGAGGCAGAGGCAGGTGGATCTCTGTGAGTCAAGGCCAGCCTGGTCTACAGAGTGACTTCCAGGACCTAGCTGGGGGCTTACAGCGGTAGACCCTGTCTCGAAAAGAAAAAAAAAAAAAAAAAAAAAAAAAAAAGGCTAGAAGGGCCCGAGAGAATGGGTCAGCAGTTGGGCACGGCTGCTCTGGCCAAGACCAGCGGGTTGGTTCCCAACATCATGCAGCAGTTGAAACAACCACATAACTCCAGTTCCAGGGAGTCTAGTGCTCTCTTCCCGGCCTCCTTGCGCATAGCTCGGGCGTTCACATTCACTTAGACAAAATTTACTCATACACATAATCTTTTTTGTTTTTGTGAGACAGGTCTCCCTGTAGCCCAGCTGGCCTGGAACTCACTATGTAGACCAGGCTGGCCTTGAACTCACAAGGATCTGCCTGCCCTGTCTCTGGATGCTGGGATTAAAGGAGTATATCCATGCCCACTCATTAAACATTTTTAAAAATTAAAAAATAAATAAATGGGCTGGAGAGATAGCCTAGTGGTTAAGAGCACCGACTGCTCTTGCAGAGACCCGGCTTCGATCCCCAGCACCCACATGGCGACCGAGAACCGTCTGTAAACTCCAATTCCAGAGAACTCCAGTTCCAGGGAATCCGACACCTCTTCTGACCTCCTTGGCATTGCACGACAGGGGCGCAGACCTGTATGCAGACAGTACATTCATACACATACAAAATAAATAAATAAATAAATAATTCCACAAGGTGGTGCGGGGCCTTTACTCTCAGCACCCGGAGAAGCATAGAGGCAGGTTCATCTGTTGACATTGAGGACAGGCCTGGTCTACACAGCAAGTATGCAGGCCAACTGGAGCTACAGAAAAAAAGGAGAGAGGAAGGAGGAGAGGGAGAGAAGGCAGTCAGAGTCACCACTCACCCCAAGTACACGGCCACTTTACTCTTGCACACGTGTCTGAGCAGAGTGGTTGTGGGGTAGGCAGAATACATCAGGTCCTAGAAACACAGGCTGGGCGTCAGTGAGGTATGTACAGTGAGCCCATTCCAATACCCCAGCATGCAAGAGGAGATCTGGGCCAGCCTGGGCTACATAACACCCCTTCTCAATAAAACAGAAATGGGGATTGGGGCTCAATGGACAGATCACTTGCCTAGCACGAGGGAGACCTGGGTTCATCCCAACACCACGGACACCAGGTGTGGCAGTGCACACGAGGGAGACCCGGGTTCATCCCAACACCACGGACACCGAGTGTGGCAGTGCAGGCCTTGTCAGTATAGCACTCCAGAGATGGAGGCAGGAGGATCAAGAGTTTAAGGCCAGCCTAGGGTACATGAGCTCAATCTTATCACAAAAGAAGAAAACGAAGGGCTAGACATGGTGGTGCATGTTAATCCCAGCACTTTGGAATAGAGGCAAGCGAATCTGTGAGTCAAGGCCTGCCTGTCTACAATAGTGAGTTCCAAGCCAGGTGGGGCTTCAGGACCTGTCTCAAAATTAACAAACAAAATTTTAAAAAACAAACAAAAAGAAAATACTAGAACATGGAGTGACATCGTCTTCAGACAAAACTGGGCACTGTCAGAAGAGCCACGTACCCCCCGACCTGGCCTCTGGTTCTTAAACATCTTCCCAGTCCTCACTGTGTGCGTGCTAGAGGGAGCAGAGAGACAGACACAAATCAGTAGTATTGAACTTTCATCCTGGCCCCTCCCACTTTGCTACCTGTCAGGATACAGGAAACCCATTGTCTTGATGTGTTTTTTTTTTTTTTTTAATTTTTTTTTTTAATAAATTTTTTTTTATTAATTTTATTTATTTCTGTATGTGTACGAATGTATTGTCTGCATGCAAGTCTGTGCACCCGTGTCGTGCAATGCCGCGGGGTCAGAAGTGGGCGTCGGATTCCCCTGGAGCTGGAGTTCTCCTGGAGTTGGAGTCAGACGGTTCTCTCAGCCGCATGTGGGTGCTGGGGATCGAAACCCGGGTCCTCTGCAAGAGCAGTTCGGCGCTCTTAACCGCTAGGCCATCTCTCCAGCCTTAATTTTTATATTTATTTTTGTATGTGTATGAATGTACTTGTTGCATGCAGGTCTGTGCACCCGTGCGTGGCAATGTCCGCGGAGGTCAGAAGAGGGTCTAGATTCCTCCGGAACTGGAGTTCTCCTGGAATTGGAGTTACAGACGTTCTCAGCCGCCATGTGGGTGCTGGGGATCGAAACCCGGGTCCTCTGCAAGAGCAGTCGGTGCTCTTAACCGCTAGGCTATCTCTCCAGCCCCTTGATGTGTTTTTAAGGTATCAGGAGCCCCTAGAATCTTCGAGATTGGACTGGAGAATGGCTCGGGTAAAGACCTGCCAAAACCTGATGACCTGAGTTTGAATCCCTAAGATATGTGTCAAAGCCAGGCAAGGCAGCGTGGGTCTGAACTGCCAGCACTCCTGTGTGTTGGGGGTTGGGGGAGTAGGAGGCAGAGCAGGGCCAATTAGCCTGATGTTCCCAGCCATGACCAGAGAGAGCCTGACTGCCTCTGACAAGGGGGAAGGTCAGGAACGTCTCTCCAGACTGTCCTCTGACCTCCACACACAAGTTACAGGTGCTCACACACACACACACACACAATATTGGGGTCCAGTGTGAGGACTCAGTGGGTAAAGGAGCTTGTTGCCAAGCCTGATGACTGAGTTTGATCCTTGGGACCCACATGGTGGAAGGAGAGATCAAGTCCCACCAGTTGTCTCTGACCCCACAGACATGTGACACTTGTATACTCACATGCAAACACAATATAGTTTAAAACTTTAAAAAATTGTTTGGATACCCTGAGAGATTTACACACACACAGAAAAAGCTAATAATTTGTAAAAGCTTTTGCAGACCACAGTGGAAGAAGCGTATGTCGGGTTTCAACGTCACTGTGTGTGTGTGTGTGTGTGTGCTCTTGATGTTTTCTAGCACACAGTTTCCTCTGTGTGTGTGTGTGTGTGTATGGGCTCTTGATGTCTTCTAGTACACAGTTTCCTTTTGAGTCCCACGCTTCTACATCTTTACAGCTCCCGCTCTTTAGGGCATAGGACTTCCCTGAATGTAACATTTGCTGAAATCTACAAAGGTACTGTACTAAAACCCAGGACAGAGCTCACCCAGTGCATAAGGCAGCTGAATTCCATTATTATTATTATTATTATTATTATTATTATTTACTAAAATCCAGGACAGAGCTCACCCAGTGCATAAGGCAGCTGAATTCCATTATTATTATTATTACTATTATTATTGTTGTTGTTGTTATTATTTATTATCAGGGTCTCGCTTCATTAGCCAAGGTGACCTCCAATTCTCAGTGATTGTCTGGCTGGACCCCAGTGATCCAGGGTTCAAACCTGGCCTTCTCAGATCGCCAGGTGACTTAGCTGCATCCAGAGATCTTTGTGATTGACTGCCCAGGTTGGGAAAGGAATTTCCACTGGCGTCGCATGGGTGGATCCCAGAGACCCTGCTCACCCTGGTACCGTGCACAGCCAGGTCCCACCGTGCACTTAACAGGCTCCCAGCTCAGCGGTGCTGCTCAGCCAGTTTAGGTTGGACCGTAAGACAGGCTGCAGACCAACAAAAGGAACTTGAGTTTTGCGCATGAACAGCGCGGGAATCTTGGAATGATTTAGTGTGGGGCTCAGACGTGAGGGACACATACAAGGGCTCCTTCCCGTCCCTGGTATCCTCCCCATCCAGGAAGGCAGCCGCACCGGCAGAGCGGCGGAGCACTGGCCACTGGCCACAGCTGGAGGGTGGCCACCGCCGCCACCATCACCATAAGCAGCATCGCGCCTGAACCTCCGCCACTAGGATTGCTGCCCCTCAACCGCCGAGGGGCCGCTCAGCAGAGTCCGAGCATGCGCACCGGAAGCGCTCGTGGCTGCAACGAGTCAGCAGATCTCCAGCACGCTCAATCTATAGGCCCTCCAGCGGAGATTCCCCCAAGGCCCCACCCTTGGCTTCGGCCTCAGGCCCCGCCCCCACGGCCACGTTCCCAAGTCACGCCCCCTGCGCGTTCAGTCTACGAGCGCCCCCCAAACCCACTATCTTGTCCTCCAAGCCCCATCCTGCAACCTCTCCCACGAGCTCCGCCTACACTTCCTCCTATCCCGGCTGCACGAACCCTCCTTCTCGGCCCCGTCGGCCACTTTGGCTTCCAATGTTCAGTGTACAGTTCTACCTCTGCAAGCCCAGCCCCCAGAGCAATGGGCTTTGGCCGCGCCCCTACGTCCTGTTCCTCCAAGCCCCGCCTTCCACCTCGAGCTCCGCCCATAATCTATTTGCCCTTCCCACTCGGATATTCCGCTCCCTCTCGGGTCCCCTAGCACCTTCTCTAAGTCTCGCCCGTCGAGGGTTCCGCCCTACGCCGTGCCCCACCGACCCCTCCTCCAAGCCAGCTCTTTTTTTTTTTTTAATTTTATTTATTTCTGTATGTGTATCAATGTACTGTCTGCATGCAGGTTTGTGCACCCGTGTCGTGCAATGCCGCGGAGGTCAGAAGGGGGTCTCGGATTCCCCTGGAACTGGAGTTTTCCTGGAATTGGAGTGACAGACGGTTCTCAGCCGCCATGTGGGTGCTGGGGATCGAACCCGGGTCCTCTGAAAGAGCGGTCGGCGCTCTTAACCGCTAGGCCATCTCTCCAACCCCCAAGCCAGCTGTTTGAGCGGTTTCCTCGGGATGCCTCTCCCCTTCATCCTGCTCCAACTCCCACCCCTCCGGGACCTTCCTCTCCACACCTCGCTCCTACGTCACTCCTACACGCCTCCTTTCTGGAGCGTTCCTCTGCAGGCCACTCCCCCACCGCATCCTGCAGACCGGACCCCAGGAGCTTTCCCCGGGAGCCCTGCCCCACTCCCTGGCCGAAGCACGCGCAGGGTGTCACGTGCGCTGAGGCGCGGCGAGCGAAGATGACGTGAGCGCCGTGCGTCGCCAGTATGGCCGAACCATGGCGGCGAGCGTAGGCTACGTGCGGCTGTGGGCAGCGGCACGGTGCTGGGCGCTGAGGCGGCCGCTGCTGGTTCCGTCTGGGATCCGCTTGCAGAGCGCGTCGCGGCCATGGCTGCCTCGAGGCCGGAGGGCCGGCGACGCGGCGGATCCCTGGGCGCTGTGGGGCCGCAGCGCGGCGAACGCGGGGCAGTGGCGCGGACTGTGGGACGCGGGCGGCCGTGGCGGCGGCGGCGATGAGGCCTCTGAGGGTGGCGCGGAGGACGGGGCGGCGGCGGCAGGCGGCGGGGACGGGCCGGTGGTCACCGCGCTGGCGCCCATGACCGTCCCGGATGTGTTCCCGCATCTGCCCCTCATCGCCATCACCCGCAACCCAGTGTTCCCGCGCTTCATCAAGATCGTGGAGGTAACGCGCACCCCGCCTTGGCCGTGGTGTTCCTAGCGCGGTGGATGGCCCCGGGCCCCGGGCGGCCCAGCACTCGGGAAGCGGAGGCTGGCGCGTCCGTGAGGTCGAGGCCAGCCTGGCCTACTACCCGCTGCGGCCATGGGCGGACACCCTGCCAAGAAAATCCCAACCACCAACTTTTGGTGACAGGAACGTTCCTTAAAGGAACTTTTCTCAGCTGGACCCAAATTCGAACCACTTTACGGTTTCCTTAGTCTCCGTGATATCAGATTTGAAGCCGCAAACCCAGGACCCCTGATGTTAGACGTCGGGGTAGCGGTGGGCTGGAGACACAGAGTTGCTGAACGTTTACTTTTATCCAGATCTTAGCTGAAGTTTGGTAACACCTTTTCCGTGGCCTCTTTGGGACCTTCGTAGAGTCCTTCCAGCTTTATTTGTTTGTTTGTTGTTTGTTTATTTGACAGTCTCACTATTTGTTTATTTATTTATTTTATTTGACAGTCTCACTTATCTTTTGTTTTGAGATAGGATCGCTTGTCCAGGCTGACTTGGAATTCACCGTGCAGTTAAGGCTAGCAGCAACTCCCCACCTCCTTCTATCAGACACATGTATCAAAATTGCCCCTTTGCAGGTTAAGTTGGGGGGGCCTGATGTAGGGGTAACCGGATAAATGAATGGTATAAGGAAGGAAGTGGAAAAGAACAGGATTTTTCAACCGTGTTCCTGACATTTTGCCTCCTGTGTCTTCCAGGGGAGAAAGTTAAGACAGTCTGACCTCAGGGAGGAAATTTGGACTTCAGGAAACATCCAACGGGGCAGGGAGGGAGAGAGCAGGGTGATGAAATCCACTGAAAGCAGCATTTTCCCCGTAGGAAATTCCCAGAGCCGACTGTCCACCCCCTACAGTTTAAAAAAATTTTTTTTTATTAATTTTATTTATTTCTGTATGTGTATGAATGTACTGTCTGCATGCAAGTCTGTGCACCCGTGTCGTGCAACGCCGCGGAGGTCAGAAGAGGGTCTCGGATTCCCCTGGAACTGGAGTTCTCCTGGAATTGGAGCTTCAGACGGTTCTCAGCAGCCATGTGGGTGCTGGGGATCGAACCCGGGTCCTCTGTAAGAGCAGTCGACCCTCTTAACCGCTAGGCCATCTCTCCAGCCCCCACCCCCTACAGTTTTATGTCTTGTTTTTTCCTTTTTTTGACTTGGAAACTGGAGTTCTCAGATGCCAGTGGTAATCACTTAACCTAGTAGGCAAGGTGGTCCAGTGAGTCACGCTCTGCTCCACATTCTTTCCATAGACTCCCCTCCATTCTCCTGGCTCTACCAAGTCTGTTTGCAGTCAGCTCTTCCTCCATGTTGTCTGTTTTGTGGAAGACATCCCCCAGCCAGACCTTGAGGTTCCACCAACCACCAGCAAGTCACCCCGTGGCCTTTGTTTTTTCTTGCCTGGGAAATGAACATCATTTTAAAAATATTTTATTTTTACTTTGTGTGTTTTACCTCCATGTATGTAAGTATACCACATGCCATGCAGTTCCCAGGGTAACCAGAAGGGGCTGTTGGATCCCCTGGAACTGTTCATACAGAATACAGAAGGTTGTTAGCTGCCGTATGGGTGCTGTGATTGGAACCTGGGCCCTCTGCAAGAGCAGCTGCTGCTCTTAACCCTGAGTGGTCTCTCCAGTCCATCCTAAGGTTAATAAAAGGGCATTAAGACCTAGGCCAAGTAGGTGGGATCAGCCTGTCCGGCAACACCTCAGAAGTCACTAGGACATGAGGGCTGGAAGGAAAGCCAGCAGTCTGGTGGGCTGTGAATAGCACTCGATCCTATTCTGACTTTTTTTCCCCCTTAAGGAACCAAGTTCAACTCCCAGCACCCACATGGCAGCTAACAGCTGTCCATAACTCCAGTTTCAGGGGAATCCAGTGCCTTCTGACTCCTTGTGCATTGCATGACACAGGTGTACTTACATACACTCTTGCAGGCAATATATTCATAACACATAAAAATAATTTTAAAAATATTAAAAGAAAAAAAAAAAGACTGGGTCACACTGTTAACCCAGCTCACCTGGAATTCAGGGTCTTCCTGCCCCGGCTTCCCTGTTGCCAGGCTTGCAGGCATGCACTTCATCCAGGGCTGTGTCCTGACATTGAGAAAATGAGGATTTTCATGCTTGGGACATATTTGTCATCAGCACTCTGTCTGTAGCTGGATGTTAAATCTGGTTCTTGATATGGATGTCAGAAGTATCAGCATCTCACTGTGGGATCATTGTCCCACCAGGTAAAAAATAAGAAGTTGGTTGAGCTACTGAGAAGGAAAGTTCGTCTGGCCCAGCCCTATGTGGGAGTCTTTCTAAAGAAAGATGACAAGTGAGTTTTTCCCTCCTTCCTGAAAGTCACCTCTTCAGAACGTTGACAGTTCACCTTGAGCCAAAAGGGACCAAGGGCAAGGCCAGCCCAGCCCACTCCACTGCCAAGGTCTTGGCTTGCAGCTCTTAGCTTCATACCACATCTGTTTATTCACTGGGGGCGTGGCTCAGGGTAGAGCAATAGCCTAGAGTCCCCAGTGAGGGGCTGGGGGCATGGCTCACAATAGAGCAACAGCCTAGAATCCCAGTGAGGGGCTGGGGGCGTGGCTCAGGTAGAGTGACAGCCTAGAATCCCCAGTGAGGGGCTGGGGGCGTGGCTCAGGTAGAGTGACAGCCTAGAGTCCCAGTGAGGGGCTGGGGGCATGGCTCAGGTAGAGTGACAGCCTAGAATCCCCGTGAGAGGCTGGGAGCGTGGCTCAGGTAGAGTGACAGCCTAGGATCCCCAGTGAGGGGCTGGGGGCGTGACTCAGGGTAGAGTGACAGCCTAGGATCCCCAGTGAGGGGCTGGGGGCGTGGCTCAGGTAGAGGGACAGCCTAGGATCCCCAGTGAGGGGCTGGGGGCGTGGCTCAGGTAGAGTGACAGCCTAGGATCCCCAGTGAGGGGCTGGGGGCGTGGCTCAGGTAGAGTGACAGCCTAGAGTCCCAGTGAGGGGCTGGGGTGACCCAGCATTCTTCCCAGCATTGTATACTTGTACTGTCCAGATGGCAGGGAACTGGAGGCCTCAGGTGACTGTGGAGGTGACCAAGGTCCCATGACTCCCCTGTGGTGGCTCTGCTGGTCAACGCTACCATATGCTGTTGTGAGCCCAGCTGTGCTGCGCTGGCAGCTTACCGTCAGGTCTCCTTGTTCCACAAGAGTGCGGGAGTGTGGGGTGTGTGGCAGTGGCCTTTGGGCATTGTTTCTATCTTCCTCCTCCCTCTCAGCCAGAGACCCCCCCCCCCCGCAATGTAACAGTAACCAACATGTCTGTGTCCCTCAGCAACGAGTCAGACGTGGTGGAGAGCCTGGACGAGATCTACCACACAGGGACATTTGCCCAGATCCATGAGATGCAGGACCTCGGGGACAAACTGCGCATGATTCTCACGGGCCACAGAAGGTGTGGGTGAAGCCGGGTGTGCTGAGGCTGAGACCCTGGGTCTGGGTGGAAGTGCCACCCATAGGCGCTGATGTTTCCATATGTGGTCCTGTGCACCAGCAGTACCCATGGAAGTGGCTGTGGTTCCCTCTGTCTGCAGTGTTGGGGGGGTGGAGCTCCGGCCCTGACACAAGCCACATGAGCCTGTCTATCACTGAGCTCTTTTCCCAGCCCCAAGTCCAGAGTCTAATGTCACTGCAGTGCTAATGTGTTCTGTGAAAACTACCTGTGAGATTTAAATTTGGATCTTGCGCGTCCTTGTACTAGGTATGGCACCACTGCAGCCCCCAGGCAGCCCAGGTCACCAAAGAAGAAGTGTTTGTGACCATTTTTTCAGTTTGTTTTGTTGGGGTTTTATACTTAAATTTTTGATTTTTTTGAGACTCACTCTGTAGCCCTGACCAGCTTGGAATTCAGTATGTAGACCAAGCTGGGCTTGATTTCAGAGAGACTGGCTGCCTCTGCCTCCCGAGTGTTGGGACTGATGTCATGTACCACCATCCTAGCCCATTTAAAAATGTGTGTCTTTTTTCCTGCATGTAAGTGTACTGGTGGCGTGCAGTGCCTGTGGAGGCCGGAAGAGAGCATTGATCCCCTGGAACTGGAGTTAGGGGTGGTCATGGTCATCAGCCACCATGTGGGCACTGGGAGCCGAACCTGGATCCTCAGCAAGAAGCCAGTGCTCTTAACTGCTGAGCAGGCTCTCCAGCCTAGTTATTTATTTATTTATTTATTTATTATTTTTTTAATGTATAATCTGCTTGTGTTTGTGCATGCACACACCATGCTGCAGGTGGGGTCAGAGGATGAGCTGGGGCAGTGAGCTCTGCCTTCTCAGTAGGTCTTGGGACCAGAACTCTGTCCTGCTTGGCATCGAGGGCCTTTACCCAGTTACCCCCCCCCAAACTGGCCTTCTCTCTTGGACCTTAAATGACTTGTAAGGCCTGGTAGAAGGGAAAACTGCACACATTTTTCTACACTTTTTTAGGGAACAGGGTGAAAAGTGTCCACAGATGTCGGTATGGCTCTACCTCAGCCCTAGGAGGCAGAGTGCAGAGTGAGACTTAGGAAGGCCCTGGTCAGTGTCAGGATGAATAGGGCAGGCTGTGCATAGCTGTCTTGGGTCTGTTGTGAGGCCTTGGGGTCCTGACCACAGCTTACTGTGACAAGAGGTTCTAGGAGGCTGCTGGGGTATGGGAGGTCCTGTGGCAGAGGTGGCAGTTCCTGGTCATGGGGTGTGAAGACCCAGTGGCCTCCCAGCCACAGTGGCTGCAGACCCTAGGGCCCCAGGACCTTTGCTTGTACTGGTAGCATCTGCCTGCCTGATCCATCCGCAGGATCCACATCAGCCGGCAGCTGGAGGTGGAGTCTGAGGAAGAGGCTGAGAACAAGCAGAAGACTCGGACAAAGCCAAGACGGGGCCGGAAGGACGCGGAGGAGGGGCCGGGGGCCAAGCCGCAGCCTGGGGGAGGGGCCGAGCCCACTTCCAGCAGCGAGGTGCTAATGGTGGAGGTAGAGAACGTAGTCCATGAAGACTTCCAGGTCACTGAAGAGGTCAAAGTAAGTGGGTGCTCAGCCTGCAGGGTGCTCTTGATAGGCCCTGGGACCTCTGCAAGACCCACCTACCAGGCCCGTCTCATTCATGGAAAGGGCACAGAGTCCTGGGAGGGGCTGGGGCACACTGGGCCTTGTGCTGTTCAGGAAGAGGCAGAATTTGGACCTAGGCCTCTCTCAGTGCATGACTGGCGCATGGTCCTGTGCCTTTCTCCAGAGCCCTTCTCTCCATGTCTCCCTTCCCGCTACCCTGACCCCCATCTCAGGCTGTCCTTCCCTCCTCAAGGTGTGAGGAGCCCTGTGGGCAGGGATAGTTAGCAGAGCTAACTGAAATCCTGGGGTGTGTGTGCTGTGGGTGGGGGGGCACGAGGCCTCCACTGGGGGCTGTGGAAGGGGGCAGGCCTCTAGGCTGATGCTGAGCCCCATGTCAGCAGTGTTGGGATTCATTGGTGTCTCTGCTCAGGGCACTGGAACCTTTACCCCCAGCCTAATAGAGCTGCAGGAGGCCCCGGGTCGTTGTGTTGACTCTGCTACGGGAGCCTTCCAGCGTGGTCTCACCATGTGGAAGGCCCAAGCTGAACTCAATGGCTTTGAGAGAGGGCTGGGGCCTCTGAGACACTGGGCTGGGTAGGTGGGGGTCATACCCTGTCCCTTCTGCAACACGGACTCAGTTGGGGACAAAGCCAGTGACTGGAGACCAGGCAGGGGCTGGCACACACCTGCAATCCCAACATTATAGACGCTGAGGCAGGAGGATTGCTGGACTTGGAGAAAGACAAAACAAAACCCAGAAAAGACGTGGACAATAGAGCGCATCCTGCCCTCCCAAAGGTGTTCAGTGGCCTCGGGACTTGCTTTGGAATGCTAGGATTAAAGGCATGTGCCACCAAGTCCAGCTTTATTTCCCTTTTTAAATTTGTTAGTGAGCCGGGCGCGGTGGTGCATGCCTTTAATCCCAGCATTTGGCAGGCAGAGACAGGTGGATCTCTGAACCACCAGCCTGGTCTACAGAGCAAGCTCCAGGCCAGCTGGGACTAAAGGGAGATCCTGTCTCAAAGATACAAAAAAAAAAAATGTTAGTGAGGTGCAGGAATACCACAGTGTACATGTGGGTGCCAGAGGCCAGCATGCAGGAGTCAGTTCTGCCATGTGGGATGTAGGGAAGAACGCAGGTCACTAGGCTTGCGGCAAGCCCCCTTACCAGTCTTGATGAGAGTTTTTACTAAAGCCCCTTATTGCTGATAAACCTGGGTTCCTCTATGTGGTCCCTAAGTCCAGCTTCAGCCAGGGCTGGTGGGGGGTACCTGGGATATGGTGGGAGGTAGGTGCTTGCTCCGGTGGCCTTGTCTCCTGGCTGGACCACCAGGCCTCCTGACCATTGTGGTCCCCGCTTGCCAGGCCCTGACTGCAGAGATCGTGAAGACCATCCGTGACATCATTGCTTTGAACCCTCTGTACAGGTCAGTGTCCTCGAGGCTCTGTGGGGGGCTTGTCGGGACAGGTGCACACCGCAGGGTGCTCAGGCATCAGCGCCTGGACCCCAGTGCAAAGGGGAAACACTAAGGTGGGTGTCCATCCACAGAGAGTCAGTTCTGCAGATGATGCAGGCTGGCCAACGAGTGGTGGACAACCCCATCTACCTGAGTGATATGGGCGCCGCTCTGACAGGCGCCGAGTCCCATGAGCTGCAGGACGTGTTGGAGGAGACCAATGTGAGTGGCTGGCCAGCCCACTGTCTGTGGTATGGGGTGTCTGCGTGTGTGCTGTGAGCCCAGCCAGAGGTGCATTGATTTGGAGGTCCTTGCAGGTGCATAGTGAGGTGGTGATACCAGGTTTACCATCCCCCGGCATGCTGGCTTCCTGGTTGGTCCAGGGGCTGGATGTAGGGCGTGGCTGCTTGTGGCTCTCAGGTCCCTGCTGCATGTCCCTAGCACGTTCTGCTTTCTACAGATCCTGAAGCGTCTCTACAAGGCCCTGTCACTCCTGAAAAAGGAGTTTGAGCTGAGCAAGCTGCAGCAGCGCCTGGGCCGCGAGGTGAGCAGGGAGGGCTGCTCACAGCTCCTGCACTGGAGCAGGGCAGGGCAGCAGGTCATGTCTTCTCTGGAGTCTGGGCAGGGCGGAACTTGGTTTGGTTTGCTGTCGCAGCAATGCCAGGGCCATGCTAGATGGGTAGAGCACTCAGCCCGCAGCACCCCAGAAACCGGATGCAGTGGCATGAGATAGTAATCCCAGCATTGGCCAGGTGGGCGCAAGAGAATCTGGAATTCAGGGTCATCCTCAGCTACATAGTGAATGGAGGACAGCCCAGGCTACATGAAACCCTGCCTTAAAATCAGAAACAAGAGCACAAGTCCACATCTTGCATGTAATTGGCTACATTAATGGCAGGCATGAGGCAGAGGAAGAAGGCGCCTCAGCTGCACCATGCCATTTCATCCCCAGACAGACTCTGGGTTCCATCTCTGGTCAGAGGTGCATTGCCCATGTCGTGGTGCAGGATTGAGCCCTCCTCCAATCCCAGCCTCCCCCCATCCCCCGCAGGTGGAGGAGAAGATCAAGCAGACGCATCGCAAGTATCTGCTGCAAGAGCAGCTGAAAATCATCAAGAAGGAGCTGGGGCTGGAGAAGGATGACAAGGATGCCATTGAGGACAAGTTCCAAGAACGGCTGCGCACGCTGGTGGTGCCCAAACATGTGATGGATGTGGTGGGCGAGGAGCTGAGCAAGCTGGCCCTGCTGGACAACCACTCCTCTGAGTTCAAGTGAGTCTGAGGGGCCCTGACCGTCACCTCTGCTGCTGCGCCCCGCCACAGTCATCTGGGCAGTAGCTGGGTCCCCTGTGAGCTGCCATGAGTCAGGAGACCCCTCTGGGGTCCAGGCCTGGGACAAGAGTATCTCTGGGAGTTGTGGCTGCTCTGTGCTCTGCACGGGGACATGAACTGCTATGAATCTACTGCCCGGGATGGCCCTGGGCAGTAGCTGCTGTGTTCTGATTGCCCTACTGCTTGTTCCAGGCCTCTCTGTGTCCAGGCCTCCACTTCCTTCTTCGAAAGGCATTGCCTCCCTTTTCAAGACCAGACTGACCCTGGCCTGCATGGTCCAGGCTAGCCTGTGTCCCATTCCTTAGTTTAAGCCTCTTTTGTGTGAGGTGCACCCCCGGGGTTGGGACCAGCACGCTGCTCTCCAGGCTGTCCTGCCCTTTGCAAGGCCGCTGCACTGGCTGTCATGTGGCTCCCGTCAGACTGAAGGCCTACTGTACTTGAAGTCCTGGCTTGGGGGCTTGCTGTGTTCTTTGTGCCCCCTCCCTTTGTAGGGTGACAGGGCCCTGGGGCTCACTGCTGGCCTCCCTCAGTGGCAGCTCTTGTCAGAGAAAATCTGGCCCAGGAGTCAGCCAGGGTGGCCATCAGTAGGCCTTGCCTCAGTTCCCCCATTGAGCCAGACCCAGCATGGGCGCTGTTGACTCAATTGAGAGCGTCATGCCATGTTCCCCTGTGCTCAGCAGCAGCTGCAGCCGTGCTCACGCTCTGTCCCCACAGCGTCACTCGCAACTACTTGGACTGGCTGACATCCATTCCATGGGGCCGATACAGCAACGAGAACCTGGACCTGGCGCGGGCACAGGCGGTGCTGGAGGAGGACCACTATGGCATGGAAGACGTAAAGAAGCGCATCCTGGTGAGCCCTGGCCGCTGCCTGGCGCAGCTGCCTCAGTGCATCCTTCTGGGGGGCAGCACTCCCAGCACGGCACAGCACATGTCCTTGCCCTCCGGGTCTCTCCTCCAGCACAGCCAGAGGGAGTTTGGGGATGGGCTGTACCTTAGCTCCCAAGGAGCACTGAAACCTCGTTCTGCCGGACTGCTTGTGTCACAAGCCCTGTAGGGTGGTCACAATGTCAGCAGCGGGTGGTCTGGGCTAGGCAGAGTCCCTGGATGGGATGGGATACATGGGTCTGGGTAGGTGGGAGCCACCAGCCTCAGCAGGGAATGTTCCCAGGCCCTGCCAGCCTGCCATCTACCAGATTTCAATGTACCAGTGGGTGCAGCTATCTGGACAGCTGCGTGGAAGGGGTGGTAATATTACCTTACTGCGCGGTGGCCCCTGCGCTGGTGATATCACACGCCTGCCCTGCATTCCCTGGGAACCAATAAGGGTCCCCTCACCCCTGGCATCCGAGCCCCCTGTGGGTGTCAAGCCTTGGTCCTCACAATGAACCGCCCTGCCCTGTGCAGGAGTTCATTGCGGTCAGCCAGCTCCGAGGCTCCACACAGGGCAAGATCCTCTGCTTCTATGGGCCGCCCGGCGTGGGCAAGACCAGCATAGCCCGCTCCATTGCCCGTGCGCTCAACCGCGAGTACTTCCGCTTCAGTGTTGGGGGCATGACGGACGTGGCGGAGATCAAGGGCCACAGGTAGGAACTGGCCTTGCACAGCCTCGCTGCTCTTCCGGCTCCTGTGGACGCGGGCCTGGCTGAGCTCTGTGAGGCCTGCCCACCAGTCCTCACATCTGCGCCGCAGTAGCATGTTGACTACAGAGCCTGTGTGCTGAGCGTGAGTGTACTTGTCTACTCCAGCCTGTGGAGGTGAGCATAGTAGGGGGGGGTGCACACCTGTCACCCAGCCCACAGGAGGGAAAGCAGGATGGCCACTGGTGTGAGAACAGCCGCAGCCCATGTGGAACCTGCCCTCTGCTGCCCCGGCTGCATCAGGTGTGAGAGCGGCAGAGCCTGAGCCTGGAGCGATGGCCCCAGGGTGGCGGCTGCAGGGTAGGGCAGGTCAAGTCAGCATGGCCGTGGCCCTTTCTTGGCCTATAGCTCTGCCCCAACTCTGATGAGGGGTAAAGCCCACTAGTGTGAGCAGAGTCCCCGGTAGCTTCTCTGATCTGGGAGAAGCCAGGGGAAAGGGCACCATGGGCAAGGCAGGTCCAGCCTGCCCTGTGAGCTAAGGTCAGTCTGCATTTCTAAGATTAAGTTAAAGGACAAGAATCTGACTGGGGTGTAATGGAGATTGCAGTGCTCAGAGTTGAAGGTCGTCATCAGCAACACAGTGAGCACTAAGACTCTAGGCCAGCCTGGGGTACATGAGACTGGTCTCAAAAGATTTACAAGGGGAGCTGGAAAGAAGGCTCAGTGGTGAAGAGCCTGGCTGCTCTTGCAGAGCGCTTCGGTTTGATTCCCAGCACCCACATGGTGGTGACAGCCATCCATAACTCCAGTTCCAGGGGATCCAGTGCCCTCTTCTGACCTTCCTAGGCACTGCACGACACGGTGCCACCTACATGCAGGCACAGAAAACAAAAACCACTTTTTGTTTTCAATGAAAAGGAAGCTGGGCGTGGTGGCGCACACCTTCAATCCCAGCTCTCAGGAGGCAGAGGCAGGCGGGACTCTGAGTTCAAGGCCAGCCTGGTCTACGTAGTGAGTTCCAGGACAGCTGGGGCTACAGGGAGACCCTTAGAAAAAAACAAGGCTCTTCTCAGAGCAGCAAAGCCCCTCTGCCCTCGGCCTTCCATAGCTCCCTCTACTCTCAGGGTCAGAGCCCAACTGGCAGCCCACCCCACACCCCCTCCTGCCCCAGGGCCTCTTCACGGCTGTGTGTTCTGCCTGTGATGCTGTCCACCACCCACATGGCTCCCTGTGTGCCCCAGTGTCCCTTCCGACACCCCTCCTCCCCTCCTGACCACAGGTGGGTCCTCCCCTGCACTTGACTCTTCATCTTGTGGCCTGGCTGACCTAGATGGGATCAGGCAACCTGCTCGGTGTTCGCAGCCCGGTGCTCACATACTGTGGACTTCTGGCTGCTCTGAGGCTAGACGATGGTGGGTCACTGACCCGGGGGCTGGCACTCACCTCGCTGGGCCCTTTCTGTCCCACAGGCGGACCTATGTGGGGGCGATGCCCGGGAAGATCGTCCAGTGTCTGAAGAAGACGAAGACTGCGAACCCGCTGGTGCTGATCGACGAGGTGCGGCCGCCCCGGGGGGGGGGGTGGTCCTGGCCACGCGTGTGCTGGAGCGTACAACCCATGCTACTCCTTTTCACTCCCCAGGTGGACAAGATTGGCCGTGGCCACCAGGGCGACCCATCCTCCGCACTGCTGGAGCTGCTGGACCCAGAGCAGAACGCCAACTTCCTGGACCACTATCTGGATGTGCCAGTGGACCTGTCCAAGGTGAGTGCGTGGCCAAGGGGGTGGAAGGGGTTGGTGGGGGCTGGCTGCAGAGCGCAGTCGCCCAGCACCGCCTGCGTCCTCAGGTGCTGTTCATCTGCACAGCCAACGTCATCGACACCATTCCTGAGCCACTGAGGGACAGGATGGAGATGATCAACGTGTCCGGCTATGTGGCGCAGGAAAAGCTGGCCATTGCCGAGGTGGGTGGGCAGGGCCAGCCTAGTGCTGTTGAGGAGGGGGGGCTTTCGGGGCACTGGAGACTAAGGTCCCAGAGCAGTTTTGGGCAGCACCGTGTGCTGGGTGCTGTGTAGGGACAGGGCCTGTGGGTGTGCCCTAGATGGGCAGAGGGGCCATGGGGAGGGAGACTCTGACCCTTGGATGGGGCTGTGACCCTCCTGAGCCCTGGGGCTTGCCTCTGCTGGAGTCGTACCTCCTGGGTTCTGAACTGATATGTGGGGACAGAAGGGGGCTTAGGACCCTGGGGTGCCAGAGCTGTGGCCATGCCCCCTGCATACTGTTGACGCCGCAGGTCCCCACAGCATGAGGGTGGCTAGCTGTGGCACTGGGTCTGCTGCTGTGACAGGTCTGTAGGGGTGGGGCTCAGAGCTCCTGCAACAGGCATGAGAAGTGACCCTAGCAGGGCAGGGCGGTGCGGTGCGGTGCGTCCAGTGCTGGGTCCCGTCTGCCCAGTGTGTGGTAACCCCCCTGCTGCTTCCAGGACCAGCGCTAGGCCACCAGGCAGCTGTAGGCCGGGCTGCTCATGGGAGGACTTGGCTGTGCTGACCTGGAGCCCCACCTGACTCTGCTTCTCTCTCAGCGCTACCTGGTGCCCCAGGCCCGGGCACTGTGTGGCCTAGACGAGAGCAAAGCAAGGTTGTCAGCTGATGTACTCACGCTGCTCATCAAACAGTACTGCCGGGAGAGCGGGGTTCGAAACCTGCAGAAGCAAGTGGAGAAGGTGGGCCCCCTCCCCGCCACATGCCCATCTGGCTCTGCTGCTTCTGGGTGCTGACCTGGGCCTCCTCCGGCCCTGCCCACAGGTACTGCGCAAGGCTGCCTACAAGATCGTAAGTGGGGAGGTGGACACAGTGCAGGTGACGCCCGAGAACCTGCAGGACTTTGTGGGGAAGCCTGTGTTTACTGTGGAGCGCATGTATGATGTGACACCACCTGGTGTGGTCATGGGCCTCGCCTGGACTGCCATGGGTGAGTGCTGGGCCCCACCCCCACTATGTGGCCTCCATGGGGTCTCAGAGTCACAAGCCAACTGAGCATCCTGCACGGTGACCTGAGCCCAGGTAGCCACAAGCACCACCCCAGGACATGGTCTGGGCTCCACGTACCCAGGAATGGCGTTGAAACATGGCTTCCACATCCACAACTCGCCTTCCCTCTCTGTCCCCCCCAGGAGGTTCCACGCTATTTGTGGAGACCTCCCTTAGGCGACCCCCACACAGGGCGAGTAGGGATGACAAGGATGGCAGCCTGGAGGTGACAGGCCAGCTGGGAGACGTGATGAAGGAGAGTGCCCGAATCGCTTACACCTTTGCCCGTGCCTTCCTCATGCAGAGGGACCCTGAGAATGACTTCCTGCTTACCTCACACCTCCACCTTCACGTGCCGGAGGTCAGCCCACCTGTCCTGTCCCCCCACCCAGCACCGCCATGCTTACACAACACACCCACCCACTAACTAGGGCCCTCCTCCACAGGGTGCCACCCCCAAGGATGGCCCCAGTGCGGGCTGCACCATCGTCACTGCGCTGTTGTCCCTGGCTCTGGGGCGGCCAGTGCTGCAGAACCTGGCCATGACCGGCGAGGTCTCCCTCACTGGCAAGGTGCTGCCTGTTGGCGGCATCAAGGAAAAGACCATTGCGGTAAGCCTGTGGCCGGCTCGGCCCAGGGTGGGTCTGTGGGCTCAGGTTGCCAAAGTGTCAAGTCCAGCTGATCCACTCCATTTCACACAGGCCAAGCGGGCTGGCATAACGTGCATCATCCTGCCTGCCGAGAACAGGAAAGACTTCTCGGACTTGGCACCGTTCATCACGGAGGGTCTGGACGTGCACTTTGTGGAGCACTACCAGGACATTTTCCGCATCGCCTTCCCTTTACAGGAGCAGCAGTCAGAGGCGCTGGCAGTGGAGCGGTGATATCAGCCTGGTGTGGGCTGGTGGGGACCTGAATGTAAATCATGGCATGGCACCTCAGAGCCGGAACTGCTTCTTGTGGAATCATGAATAAAGCGAGCATTTCAATCGCTGTCTTGCCGCTAAACCCCCCCCCCCGCCCCCCAGCATCAACCAGCGCCTGGGTTATTAACGTTCTTTATTGAGGGACAAGAGAGGGCTCGGGCTCAGTCCTTCTTGGCTGCAGCTTTCCTCAGAGCTGCCAGCACGTTGCTCAGCTCCTCCCGCTTCCTCTTGGCACGGATATGTGTCCCCACCTGTGAGGGCAGGACACTGTCAGCCAAGGGGGACACCACTCCACACCACCTGAGACAGGGTCTGCAGCCCCAGCCGGTCTGGATCTTACTAGCTCAGGCCAACTCAAACTCTGGACACCTACCCTCTTCTTGATGAACTTGAGTGCCCGCTTGTCCTTGGACACCTTGAGCAGCTCCATGGCGCGCCGCTCGTAGGGCGCAAAGCCGCACACTTCCCTGATCATGTCCCGCACGAACTTTGTGTGCTTGGTGAGGCGCTAGGGAACAGGGGTGACAGGGGCGTCAGGACGCAGTGGCAGACGCCGCCTGCCATTTAAGTTAAGCTGTTCACACCCCTGGGCAAGGGACAGCCTCCCTTCATGCTTGACTCCGCGCGAATCTCGCACAGGTCCCGCACATGGCCAGACTTCGCGACGCCCGGTCGCCCTGGCATTGGTGCACAGTGCACGTCCTCCGCCCTGAGCGGGGGCTGATGCCCCTTGAGAGCGGAACACCCATCTTTGACCCTGGAAGTCTTGGATCTGTGTAACAGACACGAACTGCCAGGTTCTGCAAGGGCTGAAAGACGCCCTTGGAAGAGCACTCGCCAGTGACAGGCGGCACTAGCCCTGGGGCCTTCCGGCAGCCCTAGGGCTCCAGGCAGCAGTCCTCACGCCGCCCCACCGCGGCTACGAGCTGCCCGCCGGTCCCCTTCCACGCCCACCTCCGCGAACTACGCACCCGTGACGTCCCATCTCCCGCAGACAGACCACCGCGCGAGGGAGAACCCAAGTGGTGCCTGCACTCACCCCGCGTCGCCGGCTGTGTCTCGGCTTGCTCACGTTCTTCGTCACCTTGTGGCCCTTGTTGAGGCCCACGGCCATGGGATAGCGCAGAGCCATGGCTGCGGACAGCAAAGCGACGCTCAGGAATCGCCAAGACCCCGCGCCCAGGCTCCCTCCGACCCGAAACCCCGCACCCGTCCGCCTACGATCCGAGCCGCGGGTCCGCGCCCCCCGATGGCTACGGATACGGCAAGAACCAAACCTGCTCACTAGCTGCTCTCCAATGGCGGTCGAGACAGGAAGGGCGACAGCGCCAGGAACGCTGGGATATCTACTATCCGTCGGTGGTGCGGGCTAGAGAGGTAGGCGTGCGGCTCGCACCCCCTGGCGGCTGGAAGCTCAATCCGCGCTTTGCGCATGCGCCGATGTGTGAGCCCCGCCCTGATTGCCATATCGAATAACGGCCCATCCCAGCCTGGAGTGGAAGGAGCTGTCGGCGCTCGCCCCCTAGTGGCCGGAGTGCGCTCCCTTGGAGCATGCGCAGTGGAGCCCGGGGGGGTTCTGAACAGCTTAATTTAGATTGCAGGCAGCGTCCGCCACTGCGTACTGACGCCCCTGTCACCCCTGTTCCCTAGCGCCTCCACTAACAGTTGGGCGCGGTGGGCGTGGCTGTAACCTAGATAAGCAACTCCTTTTTGTGTGTGGGGTTTTTTTTTTGGTTGTTTTTTTTTTTGGTCTTTTCGACACAGGGTCTCCCTGTAGCCCCAGCTGTCCTGGAACTCACTCCGTAGGCCAGGCTGGACTTGAACTCACAAAGATCCGCCTGCCTCTGCCTCCCAAGTGCTAGGATTAAAGGCGTGCTCCACCACGTCCGGCTTTGTGTGGGGTTTTTTTGTTTGTTTGTTTCTGTTTTTGTGTTTTGTTTTGGTGTGAGACAGGGGCTGGCCTTGAACTCAGAAATCCACCTGCCTCTGCCTCTTTAGTGCTAGGATTAAAGGCGTGCCACCATGCTGGGCAGATCTCTGTGAGTTCAAGACCAACCTGCTCTACACAGTGAGTTCCAGGCCAAAAATGTGTTTATTTACATACTTGTGTAGTCTTCTTTTGTGAGTGTGTGTGCACGCTCCTCCAATACGTATGTTACGCGCAGTATTGGACTGGGCTTTGCGCAAACAGGTTCTCATGAAGCCCAGTCTCTTCAGACTCCCACCGTCCCCTATGGCCCCAATGACTTTTAACGGATGCATACAAGAGAAGCGAACTTTTATTACGAAGGGGGTACTGGGTCCAGCCCAAGGCACATGCCCCATCCCGGCCCTCCGCCTGGTTCTGTCCAGTTCCTGCTGAGGCTCAGTGAACCTTCTCTATCGTGCAGACGTAGATGAGTTGCTCTTTCTTTTCCTTTTTTGTCTCGCGGGTCCGTGCAGGCTATGATCGCCGTCCCACCGATCTCCGTCTGAGCGGCCCTGTCCAGCGTGTCTGCACCCGACCTGTGTGTGGACCTGCCGCCCGGGGCCTCGGGCTCACGCGGCTGCAGTGGAGACGTTGAGGTCCTGGCGGATGAACCAGGCTGGCGGGTGCGGCAGCCAGCCCCGCAGCACGCACAGCAGGTGGAAGCGCCAAGGGTAGAAGACGCCAGAGGCCCGCGTGGCGCCGCCACGGATCACAGCCAGGGCGGCCTTGGGGCCTGCGGCGGCCCTGGCACTGCTGATGCCCCTGGAGGGGGGGAACGAGAGGGTGCGATGGCGATTGCGGCCAAGACTGTGCGCGCCCCCTGCGGGCGCCCGGGCCTCACCTGACTCCCTCGGTGGCCGAGGCGCGATCACGGAGGCCCAGTACGCACAAGGTGACGGCCACGTTCACGTCCTGCACGTCCAGCTCCCGCCGCAAGGAGCCGAAGAAGCCATCCAGCGCGAACTTGGCCGCAGAGTATGGGCTGGAGAAGGACGCGGGTACACGGCCTGCAACGCGGGAACACTGAGGCTCAGCTGTCGCAGCGCAGTCCCGCCCCAGCCTCGCCCGCATCCAGCCCACGGCCGCCCCGCTCTCGACGGGGACACGCCGCACCTAGCATAGAGGACACGACCACTAGGGAGCCGCGGCTGGCTGCCAGGCTGGGCAACGCGCGGGAGGTTAGCTGCACGTAACTCAGCAGGTTCACCTGTAGGGGGTAACCGCGAGTCAGTGACCAAGAAGGGAGTGCGGGGACCAGGGCCTGAGAGGCAGCAGGGGACCGGGCCAAGGGAGGGCGGGCCTGCGGCCTAAGGGGTAGCAGGGGGCCGGGGGGCCTGCGGCCCAAGGGGTAGCAGGGCGCCACGGCCTGAGAGGGAGTATGGGGGGGGCCAGAGAGGGGTGGGGCCACGGGCTGAGAACGAGCTGTGGGCGGGACCAGCGGCTTGAAGCAGCAGGGGCGGGGCCAGTGGCTTGAGAGGCATCTGAGGACTGGCTGGAGGAGGAGGGGGATCAAGAGCAGGGAGGAACGGACTTCCAGCCAGGATGGAAGCTTTGGCCGAAGGTTCTCTGAAGCCATGGATAGACGTAGTCCAGAACCTTATGGTCAGCTAGAGTCGGGAACAAGGTGGGAAGGACAGGGCCTGTCACCGGGAGGGAGGTTTAGGCCAGAGCTGCAGGCCAGGACCAGAGGGCGGGGTCCACAGCCTGAACAGCACCCTGGTGGGCAGAGCCGAGGCGGGGAGGCTGAATGGACAAAGCAGGGGTGGGTCTGGCTCTGGCTTTAGGAGTGAGTGTTAGGGCTAGGGGGCGGGGCCTGTAAGGAGGAGGTACTAATGTACCTCGAGGCGGGGCCTATAAGGAGGAGGTACTAATGTGCCTCGAGGCGGGGCCAATGCCGGAGGGGCGGGGCCTATAAGGAGATGGTGCTTAGTGTGTCACAGAGCTGCAGCTAAGGCTGGAGGGGCGAGGCCATAGGAAGAGGTGCTGAGTGTCCCCCCAAGAGTAGGGCCATAGTTGGAAGGGCGGGGCCTAGAGGCCAAGAGCGAGTGGGGATGAGCGAAGATATGGGGCGGGGCCAAGAACCAAGGCTTGACGGCCCAGAGCGCCGAGCAGCAGCAGCTACTGGAGCCGGTGGCCTTAGCCGGTGGGCGTGGTCCTGGAGGGCGGCTCGGGGCCTGGAGGGTTCTGAGCACCTGCAGGAGCCAGCGGGTGGCCTTGGCGCTGCGGGCCCTCAGTCCGGCCGGGGCGCCTCCGACGTGGTTCAACACGAGGTAGTCCAGACCCCCTGACCCAAGCAGGCGTGTTAGCTGGGGGCTGACCGAGGCCCCGCCCCCATGGAGCCCCGCCCCTCACCCGCCCCTGCCGATCAAAGCCCTGGGTTCGCCGGATTCTGACAAGTTTCCTGCCCATCCTTGGAGTGGCCAGTGTGGAGTTCTATCCCTTGAGGTCATGAGGAGCCCAGGACCCCACAAGTTTCTCCCGCTGGCCCCTCTCAGTCCTCACCCAGCTTGTCCAGCGCGAACTGCACCACGTGCTGGGGTGCCTCGGGGGAAGCCATGTCTGCTGCAATGTAGAAGACCTTTAGGGCGCCCAGCTTCCTGCAGTTCCCGACCACCTTGTGGGGGGCAGAGAAGTCGGTGGGGGCAGATAAGTCGGTGGGGCCCCTCCCCCGGCCATCCCTCCCCTGAGTTTTTCTGCCCTCCACCTGGAAGCTGGATCAAGAACCCAGACTCCCCTCCCACACTGCCCTGGCCTTGCTGAGGCCTACCTTGTGCAGAAGGGCTTCCGTGGTGGCCGTGAGCACCAGGTGGGCGCCGAGCCGGGCATACTGATAGGCCAGCTCCTCGCCGACTCCTGCGCTGGCCCCAGTCAGCAGGACTCGGGCTCCCCGGAGGGTGGCTGTCAGGGATTAGGGGTGCAATGCCTGAGGGAGTGAAGGGACAGCCACGGGCATTCCTCCCTTCACCCTTCCGTGCCACTCACCTGGGTCAAAGTTGTCATCCCAATAGAGAGTGAAGAACAGAGCCCCCAGCCCCGTGAGAAGCAGAGCCTGCATTGTCCCCGAGGGCCTGAAACAGGAGAAAGATGGCCAGGAAGAGTGGCCTTTGTGTGGTGAGTGCGATCACACCTTGACTACTCACTGCCCAAAATATACCCAGCTGTATTTAGGTTAAAGGGTCCTGGAAGGAACAACCCACCCCTTGCTCAGCTGGCCTGTGTACCAGGGCCTTTGCACAGCTGAGTCCTCAGCCACAGAAAAGTGCATGGATTGGTGACTAGAGGAATGGATGGATGGACGGATGTATGGACGAACAGACGGACGGATGGATGGATGGATGGGTGGGTGGATGGGTGGATGGATGGGTGGGTGGGTGGATGGATGGATGGATGGATGGGTGGGTGGATGGATGGATGGATGGGTGGATGAATGGATGAATGGGTGGGTGGATGAATGGGTGGGTGGTGGATGGATGGGTGGGTGAGTGGATGATTGTGGGGCGGATTGGATTGATGGGGGGATGGGTGGGTGGTTGAATTGATGGGTGGATGGCTGGGTGGGTGGGTGGATGCTAGATGGTGGATGGTTGGGGGGGTGGATGATGGCTGGATGGATGGTGGTCTGGATGGATGGTGTATGGCCTGGGTGGGGTTGGGTGGAAGGATGGATGGTGTGATGGATGGATTGGTGGGTGGATGGATGGGTGGGTGGGTGGATGGATGGGTGGGTGGATGGATGGGTGGGTGGATGGATGGGTGGGTGGGTGGATGGATAGATGGTGGATGGATAGGGGGTGGATGGATAGATGGATGGTGGATGGAGGGATGGATGGGTGGATGGATTGGTGGGTGGATGGATGGGTGGTTGGGTGGATGGATGGATGGTGGATGGATGGGTGGATGGAGGGATGAATGGGTGGATGGATTGGTAGGTGGATGGATGGGTGGATGGATGGATTGGTGGGTGGATGGATGGGTAGGTGGAAGAGTGGTTGGATGAATGGATAGGTGGATGGTTGGGTGAGTGGATGGATGGTGGATGGATGGGTGGCTGGGTGGACAGTGGGTGGACGTGTGGCTGCAGCAGCCCACAGGAGGGAGGAGCTCTCTGGCCCTTGATCTCTCCCGTCCTCAGCCTCTGCACGAGACAAAGGGGGCATGTGACTCCTAGCCCACCCTCTGCTCTGCACTCACCCACTCCGGCGTCAGTTTCCCCCACCGGCCTGCTGGACCGAGACCACTGCAATGGACCCTCCTTCCTCCTCTCCACTGGGCTCCACCAGACGGCCCTGCCCACGCTCCTCCAGGGCGGGCCCAAACCACGTGAGCAGGAGCCCACCTTCCCTGGAGCCAGGGACGTGGCGCCCGCTGTTGCCAGGCAACAACCTCTGTCTGGTCCTTCCCCACAGGCCAGCTTTGTCGGCCACGCCTGCGGGCTCCATCACGTGATCGAGGACCCCCCCCCCAACAATCCGACCCTGGCATTGCCATGGCAACTGCCTTCTAGGCTCGCTTCCCTTCAGGGTTGCTCAGTACCTCGCGCGGGCGCGGGGGTTCACTTCAGCATCTTCCCGGGGCTCCATCCGTCGTCCTTCCAGACCCCACCAGGCCATCACCTCATTGGAAGTGAACTGGACTACATTTCCCAGGAAGCTTCAGGGCCGCCTCATTCCAGACGACATTTCCCCGAAAGCCTTGCGGCGCCCGAGCTCTCAACAGTCCTGTTGCTTTCGGAGACCTTTGCATTGGACTAGGAGGACTACTTCTCCCAGACGCCTCCGCGGCGCCGCGCACCGGAAGGGGCGGGAGGCTCAAGTGTCCTTTCGCGCAGAGTGGAACAGGAAACCATGGTGGCCGGAGTGTGGTCGCTGATGAGGTGCGTGGGGAGCTGGGTAGGGCCCGAGCCTTCGGGAATGTTTTCTGCTTGCGGCTTGATGCTCCGCGACCGTCTACTTCCGGTTGTGTGTGGACCTCCGCTCTTCGTGTTCCACGTAGGGAAACTGAGCTCATTGCCAGATGGAGGATCCGTCACCTTCTGATCCCTCATTGAGCTTCTGTCGTTTGGGTCACTGATAGAGCATATCGAGCCCCTGTTTATCTGTAATAGTCGTGCGTGGGAAATCAAGTAACCTCTCCCTGGAGGTTACTTGAGAGATAAGCGGGACCTCCCGGGGACTCCCTGGAAAGCTTCTAGAAACTCAGGTCCCCTGCTATCTGCTGGAGCTGTCTCCTTTTAAGAACAATTAATAGATTTTTGTGTTCAGTGTACATTTTGCCTGCACGTATGTTAAGTGCACCGGTACCATGCAATGGACATGGAGGCTAGAAGAGGGCATCGGGTCTCTGGACCTGGAGTTACAGATGGTTGTTAGTCGCCATGTGGATGCTGGGAACTAAGCCCCTGGTCGTCTGCAAGAGCGCCAGTGCTCTTAACCGCTGAGCCGACTGGTCAGCTCCCACTATATTTTTTTCAACATTTTATTGAGGTTTTGCGCATTTCATACATCACTTCTCAGTTCAATCCAGACTCATTTCCCCCCTCCAGGCCCCCCGCCCCTCCCAAGTTCATGCAGTCTGCCATACATGTCCTGTATTCCTTCTGAGTCTTTTCAAAGTTTTTCAAAGCAGAGGATTATTTTAGGGGAGAGCTGTACTGCTTCAGTCAGCCTTTAGATTCTTAAGCCTAATTTA
The DNA here is from genome assembly GCA_009823505.1 of Rhizomys pruinosus. Taxonomy (NCBI): domain Eukaryota; kingdom Metazoa; phylum Chordata; class Mammalia; order Rodentia; family Spalacidae; genus Rhizomys; species Rhizomys pruinosus. The sequence continues at coordinate 1,355,161 of VZQC01008227.1, read as the reverse complement.
ACACTTTGGTTAAAAAGTCATGTCGCAGAGGCTAATTGAAAGACCCAGGTTCCCTGGGCTCCCGGTGTGTCCTCAAGGGCTGCCTCCTTGGGGTGAGATGCAACAGCACCTCTGAACTGGGCTCTTGCAGGTTTCTCATCAAAGGAAGCGTGGCGGGTGGTGCTGTCTACCTCGTCTACGACCAGGAGCTGCTGGGGCCCAGTGACAAGAGCGAGGCCGCCCTGCGAAAAGCTGAGGAGGTCGTGCCCCCAGCTGTGTACCAGTTCAGCCAGTATGTGTGCCAGCAGACGGGTCTGGAGATGCCGAAGGTACTTGGGTTGGCAATGAGCCTGGGCCACTCCAGCATGGTGGTTGAGGTTCTGACCCTGTAACCCTTCTTTCTCTCCAGCTCCCGGCCTATCCAAAGATTAACCTTCCAAACTTCCATGATTCCTGGAACTCAGGTAGACTGTGGTCCCTTGCAGAGATGCCTGGGGCCCCAAACTTGGCTCCCTGGCCATTTGCCTGGCCACTCCTTTGTGTCTGTCTATTCCTGTTCAGTCCCTGTGTATGGAGCTAAGAGCGAGCAGAAAGGCCCGACTGGACTGCCCCACGGTTGTCATCCCAGCACCCAGGAGGGTCATCCTGTTACAGGCAGGATTCAGAGTTTGAGGCTAGTTGGGCTACATAGTAACATCTTGTTTTAAAAATCTCCAAGGGGTCCTAGCACTTGGGAGGCAGAGGCAAGAGGATCTTTGTGAGTTCAAGGCCAGTCTGGTCTACAGAGTGAGTTCCAGGACAGCTGGGGCTACAGGGAGACCCTGTCTCGAAAAGACACACAAAAAAAAAAAATCTCCAAGGGGCTGGAGAGATGGCTCAATGGTTAAGAGCGCCGACTGCTCTTGCAAAGGACCTGGGATTCGATCCCCAGCACCCACATGGCGTCTGAGAACCATCTGTAACTCCAGTTCCAGGGGAATCTGACACCCTCTTCTTACCTCCAAGGCATTGCACGACACAGGTGCACAAACCTACATGCAGACAGTACATTCAGACACATACAAAAAAAAATCTCCAAGCAAGGTAGGCATTAACTTGGGAGGCAGAGACAGGCAGATATCTGAACAATCGAATAGGAAGTTCAGGCCAGCCAGGGCTGCATGTTGACACCCTGCTAAAAACCCCAGCAGAGAGGAAGAGACAGGTCAGGCTCCCAGAGGAGCTGTCTGATGCGCCAAGCTGAGCCCGTTCGCGGCTGTTTCCCAGCTGGCACACCTGCAGGCTTCCCAGGAGTTGGCTAAGGGAGGGTGGCTCTTTCAAGGTGGTGGCCTCCCCAGCAGCTGCACTGTCCCTGCAGGAATCATCTCTGTGATGTCTGCTCTGTCTGTGGCCCCCTCCAAGGCACGGGAGTACTCCAAGGAAGGCTGGGAGTACGTGAAGGAGCACGCCAAATAGCAGAGGCCGCTTGTCCTGGCAGCTCCAGGAACAGGATGCTCAGAATCCACCAGACTGGGAACCCCACTCTGAATGCAGCTTTCAGCCTTTCAGGCCCAATAAAGGACTTCAGAACTATCCCGACCTGTCTGCTGGCTGGAGGGGTGTAGGAGCCTGCTAGGTCTGGGGTGCACCGCTGGCAGGCTGCTGTGGGGAGCCCCAGCTGACATGGGTCCACGTACAACTGCTGGGGGCCAGAAAATGCTGGTTTTGTGTGTGTGTGTGTGTCCCCAATACCAGCAGAGATGAGAGGACACCAGATCCTCTGGACCTGGAGTTATGGGCAGTTGTGAGCCACCATGTCAGTGCTGGGAACTGAACTGGGGTTTTCTGAAAGGGCCGCCCATGTTCTAACCACTGAGCCAGGTCCAGTATCCAGAAAGAGTTGAGAAGGCTTAAGTTTCACTTGCAGCCACCAGTACAGGTCCCCACATCTGTGCCTCCTCCACAGTCATCTCTTGTCCTTTTCTGTCACCTTCACATGTACATTGACAACCTGGGGTATCAGCTACTTGGTCCCCAGCCTTGTCCCCTAGAAGGTCCCTTTTCCCAGGTCCAATGCCCCAGCATTCCCTTCCCAGGATGCATCAGCTGCCTGGAGTCTGAAAGCGTCCCCCGACTGAGGGTGTGAGCTTGGGCTCCTGGAGGTACCTGCCACCCAGCCACACAGGGTGTCTCCAGTGGGGAACCAGGCTAGAGAGGCAGGTGGGGGCCAAGGAGTCCCACACAGGTGAACCAGAGCCCACAGCTCCATACAGCTTCTCTGAGATACCCAGAGCTGTGACTCATGGGTCTGGGGTGATGGGGAAGGTTCTAGAAGGGACCATGGCTGGATGCAGAGCCCAGGGATTCACAGAGCACTGGGCCTGAGTGAGGCCTCCAAACCAGCACTGGGGCCACCTTGGAACCAGGGCTTCCAGTCACCTCTCCACCTGCCTTCCACCTTGGCTCCCAACCCTCCAGGGACAGAGGGCAGGTTGCTGGCTGATGTTCGAGTGATGGGTGGGTGGATGAATGGTGAACAGGTGGACACAGGAGTGTATCCTGCTTAACCCCACACGTCCTGTCACCTGGCCTTGGTGGTGGCCAGCTTGGATGAGGCTGGGTACAGAGGGGTATGATTTACCACTGGGCCACACTCCTCCAGGTGAGATCCACAGGGTGTAGGTGGCTTCTTCCTGTTCTCACACCAAGGCTCTCTTCTGCCCTGTGACCCTGGTCTGGGCTGCAGTGTGAGGTATGGACCCCAGCCCCCAGCTGTGGCTGCTTTCCCCCTCTATGGGGGCCTGGCCAGGGGCTGGAAGGCTGCCCTCTGCCACTGTGGTGCTCCTCTGTGGAAAGGGGCTTTGGTAGGGGACAGTCTTGGGTGTGTCCACAGCATGGTCTCTGTAGAGATGAAGTCCATCCAAGTCCTGCGCTGCCTGGGTTTCCAAGAGGTATGGATGGGCACGGTGGACCCAGGGCAAAACCTGTACCATGGCCAAGTGCCAAGGAGCACGGCAGCCACTACTGGACTCAGACAGTTGATGACACTTCTGGGGTCCTTGCAACCCCGTGGGGTTTGAGCACCTTGTACCCTCAGGGTCTGTGCATCCAGGAAGCAGGCCCTGGGCCTGGAGCATGGAAGGGACCTTTGTGCTGACCACCCTCCCATGTGCAGACTGGGATGGGCCGGGCCTTGTTCCACCCCCTCCCATGTGGTAATGACACACAATGCAGCTTTCCAGGAAAGGGGTTTGGAACAGAAACAACTTTATTACAAAAACAAAAAAAAAAAAAAAAAAAAAAAAAAAGAGAGAGAGAGAGAGAGAGAATTCACATTGTAGAGCTACAATATGGCAGCAGATTAAAAAAAAAATTCCTTTGTACAGGGTGGAAAGGACAGTCCTGACCGCATGGTGCGTGGAGCAGCTCAGTAGCGGCGAGTGAAGCGGGCGTCGCTGGGCCTGCTGCCCCTGCTCTGTCCCCCAAAGCCGCCCTGCATCCCTCCACGTGGGATCACATGGCCCCGAGAGGCACCACCAGGAGCGAAGCTGCCACGCCTGGAAATAAGCAGGCACTTACCCTGGTATACCCGAATTCCCTAGTGCACCCCAAGGCTCACCAGTGCAGGGCCCCCAACCCCTCCTCAACCACCCAGGGACAGTGTGGCTTGAGCCTGCCATGAAGGACACAGTGTAGCACTCACCCCGAAATGCCACCCCGGCTCATCATGTGGCCCGGCACACTCCTCTCACCACCTGCAGGACCAACATGTGTGTGAGCATCTCGCCAGCCCCAGAGCCGGCTGCCTCCCTCTGAGGCACAGGGCCCGCACCATCCCAGGTCTGGGGACACCTGCCAACCACAGACCCACCCAGGTTGCCGCCCATGAGGTTGAAAGCACCTGCTCACCTTGCCACCTCTTGTGCTCCCGGTCCATCATGCCCCCATCGGCAGCACCCTGCCACGCACGGTCATCCTCCAGTCTCCGGCCATGCTCCCCCCAGTCACGTCTGCCCCTTGGAAAAAGACACCTCTGACCACCACTGTGCCAGGCGCATGGCCAGTAGGAGACTCAGCGTGGTTAGGGGCTTGCTGTCCAGAGCAGGGGTTGTAGGGATACCAACCTGGGAGGAGGGGGCAGCCCCCGGCCTTCGCTCATCCGTTTATCAGAACCATAGCCCCAGCCATCACGCGAGTCCCGGCCGTGGCGCTCAGGCCCTCCGTGGCGCTCAGGGTAATGCTGCACCAGAGAAAAGGGTGAGGTCAGTGTAATCCCAATCCCCGGACAAGGACAGTGGCCCTGACACAACAGCAGGGAGGGTCTGGCCATCAAGACCTGCAGAGTAGCAGTGGGATATGGACCAAATGCAAGCCAGAGCACAAGGCCCCCACTGCCATGCTTCCCGAGGGGAGCTCAACTTCACAAACCCGTCTCCAGTGCCCCCCACACCCCTCTCACAGGCCAGCTCCACCTTGCAGTCAGGCCTTCGTGAATTTGTGACACTTGATGGCAGTGGAGTAACAGCAGCAGCATTTAAGAATCACGCCCTAGCCAGTGCTCCCCACACTTGTACAAGGCCTCAGTCTCCAGCCCAGGATAGCCTGAGAATGTCATCTTCCCATCTCAACTTGCCGTGTGGTGGGAATATGGATGGGCTGCCATGCTCAGTTCCAATAACAGCCTTTTATCAATACCCAAAGTTTGGGGCCAGGTATGGTGATGTACACCTTTAACCCCAGCACTTGAGAGGCAGAAACAGGTGGATTTCTGTAAGATTAGGCCAGCCTGGTCTACACCTACTGAATTCCAAGCCAGCCATGGAAACATAGTAAGACCTTGTCTCAAAAAAAAAACAAAATAATAAAAAATACACATCCCCCAAAAAACAAAACACCACTTTCAAAGAGCATAAAACTCCCAAGTTTTTTTTTTTCTATGTGTATGTGTGTACTGTCTGCATGTAGGTTGGTACACCTGCAATGCTGCAGAGGTCAGAAGAGGGTGTCGGATTCCCCTGGAACTGGAGTTAGAGATGGTTCTTAGCCACCATGTGGGTGCTGGCAATCGAACCCGGGTCCCCTGCAAGAGCACTCAGCGCTCTTAACTGCTGAGCCATCTCGCCAGCCCCTACTCCCAAGTTTTAAGGACAAGGCTGGCCAGAGCTGCCAGGTGCCCAGGGCAATCAGAACTTGGTATGCCTGTTCCACAGGGTTACAAGCTGCTCAGCACTCTGCTCCTGCCGACCCCAGCAGTGCCACAGCCCCCCGGCCTCAACCCCACCCCAATGCTCCAGGTAGCCTGTTTGTGCCTTTGGTTGCTAAGCCAGACACTGTCACCTGCCTTGCCTTGCAGTTATGGAGGGACACAGTAAGGCGTGCTGAGCCGCTGCACAGGCACCAGGACACGCAGCTCAGCATGAAGCCATGGGTGGCAACAGGACCTGGGGGGGGGGGGCAGCCACAGTGCCCTTAATGGGGCTAAGTCTGCTGCTACATACAGGTCAGGGTGTCCAGGACAAGAGACAAGCTCCCAAGGAAATTCAGAGGAGACTGGGCAGGGTAGGGTAACACTAAGGAGGATCGTGATGCATCGCCCACATCTGTCCTGAAGGCTGGCTGCCATCTACATGTGGACAGGTACCAAGGCAAGGCCACCGGGAGCTGGGCTGCCTGGGACTTCACTGGCCATGTGGGCCCTTGCTCTTCACAGCTTTGCTGCCCTCAGGGAGACCATACAGCCAGGGGCCCCGAGACATGAGGCCCCTCAGCGTGGCTCAGTGGCCACCTTGCTACAATACAGTGTAGGAAGCGTGAGCAGGGCCTGTGGGGCCAAAACACCAAGACGAGCACAGTGTAGCACTGGGAGCCACCACGCTGCAGAAGCTGCAACCTGAGCTCACCTGCCCTTCTCTGTCTCCCATCATGGACCTGGAACCTTCTCTCCTGGAAAAAGAGATTGCAATGAGCCTGGGACAGGGGAGAGTGCTGCCCAGGCCCACAGCTGCCCCCAGGCCCCCAGCATGGCCGCTCACCTGTCCACTGAGTGGTTGGGGTAGCGGCCGCGGTCCCTATGGTCAAAGTCATGGAAGCGGTCTTGGCGGCTGAAGTCAGAATGGTAACGGTCGTCTAGGGCAGCGCGCTTGGCCTCTGGCCAGTAGGCATCGTCGCGCCTGTGGCAAGACCAGGGTGGGCAGAGAAGCGTCAGCCCAAGGAGGCACCTGGTCCAGGAAGCCTGCGTGACTCCGGGTCCCACCATGTCCATGGGAAGAGGCCGTGATGTAGAAAGTGTGACAGACCAGGTTGACCCCAGAACTCCACAGCCCCATGCCCTGCCTCACTGCCCACCTGGGCGCTGGGCACCCGGTCAGCTCACCTGTGGGTGGCTTCCAGAACATCTACAAAATGGCAGGAGAACCTCAGCACCCCACAGCCCCAAGGGGACGCCTTCAGCCCCAGCTGAAGCAGACTCACTGCCTGCAGGACAGGCTCCAGGCCATGTCAGACTTACAAGCAAGGCCACTGCCACGCTGCGTGGCGGGCAGCACTTGCACATCACCTGGCCCCCAGCGTACCGGCCGTCCACGTCGTAGGGCCTGCGCACGGCGGGCCGCCGCTCCTGCTCGTAGCGCAGCTCCTGCTGGCGCCGCAGCTCCTCCCGCTCCCGGTGAATGCGCTCCTGCTCCCGCCGCCGCTCCTGCTCCACATGCATGCGCTCCCGCTCCAGCCGCTCCCGCTCCATGCGCTCCCGCTCCAGCCGGTGGCGGTGAAATGCCAAGCGCTCCCGGGCGATCTCCAGACGCTCCCGCTCCTCCCTCTCCCACTGCGCCTGCAGCCGCTGCTCCCGCTCACTGCGCTCCCGCTCCCTGCAGGGACAGGGCACTGAGGCCACTGTGGCTACCCAGGCCATGGCTTAAGGCTTGGTGTGCCCTCCCCACAGGGAGCCCAAGGACGTGTGGGGGTCAGTGACAGCAGCCTGGCCACGGTTTGTGTTTTGTTCATAGAGTCCGTGTGACAAGGAGACACCAGAACTGCTGGGGCTGCCGGGACCCAAGCCTTTCCCAGCTTCCTACAGAGCAAGTGACTCTGGTGGAGCTCCTCTCTCCCCTGTCCCCTCCTGCCTCTCTCATGACCTTCCACGGTCTTAGAGGTCAGCAGCAGGTTCTGCCCCAAAGGCCTTCAAAGTGTCCAGGTGCTCAGGGCACTCACCTGCGTGACTCTGAGTCTCGCGACTTTCGAGGCTCCTTGACCTTGTCAAAGGACACAACAGAGCGCTTCTCCCTGCTGGCCGATTTGCGGTCCTCACTCTTGGAAGCCTGGAGCATGAGAGATCAGAGTGAGGGAGGAACAGGGACCCACAAAGGGACAGCCACAGGGATGGGAAGGGGGTAAGGCAAGAAATAAACACAAAGGAAAGATGGCCTCAAAGCAGAGCTGACCATGTCCCCAAAGTCGCCATAAGACCTAAACCCTATCCGCTCTTCTGCTTTTCTGCGTTAACCCAGGCTGGACCAGGCCATCCTCCTACCTCAAATCCTGCTACTTTGCTTGCTGGGCTGACAAGCGTTGAGCCCCAACACTGGCTAAGTTGGAACTTTCTACCCTTTACCTTTCTACCCCAAACGACCGTCTTACACTTTCTGATCTGATGCGTGGCCTGGGCTGGTCTGCAGCTTGTGGTGCTCTGCCTGCCCCACCCAGTGTGCTGGCATGACAGGCCTGAGCCTTCACCCAGCTTGAGCCCTCAATCATCACCTTAAGCCCTTTACAGCGAGGGCCCCCGGGCAGCACCTCAGCTGTGTGGCCGAACCCACCACCAGTGACACTGACGCCTTGTTCTGGGTCTGCACTTTACCTTCCCACCTTCTAGAGGCTTCTGAGTAAGATGGGTGTCAAGGCCACGTGCACACATGGAAATGGCCCAGAAGCTCTCGTGACTGCACGCAGCCTACCTAGGTGCCGAGTGTCACATCAACTTGTGACAGTTTAGGACGACTCTGCATCTACTCTGCTGACAGGGCACGCTGACTACGACTCTGCCTGTCCCCAGGGTCCTCCAGCGAGTGAGCTCACAGGGGGAATGGCAAGCAAGGTTCACACACACTGCATCTGCTCAGGGAGGCGACGTGAGCTCACAGGGGGAATGGCAAGGTTCACACACACTGCATCTGCTCAGGGAGGCGACATGTGAGCTCACAGGGGAATGGCAAGGTTCACACACACTGCATCTGCTCAGGCAGGCGACATGTGGCCTGCTCCGGTCTTTCAAACCAGTCAGCCTTGGCGACACCGCCATGAGGCGGCAGAGGACAGCTGTGGCCGTCTTTGCGTGTGGCGATCCCCTGGCACAGCAGCCCTCCACTCACTCTCTCTTTGGACCCAGAAGTCTTGACGCTGATGACGGGCACGCCTTTGCACTTGTCCATCACCACCGTGCGCTCGGTGCCCCGGCTTCCTGTGGAGCAAATGGGAGGTTGCAGACGACTGCTGCTGCCCGAGATGGCTGGGCTGGAGGCGATGGAGGCGATGGGGGCGATGGGGGCCTACCTGACTTGGTGGCTCTCGAGCGCTCTGCAGGCCTCTCCTCAGGCCCCCTGCTCTTCTCCCCGCTGCCATCATCCCCCTTTTTGGCGTCGTCTTTTCTTTCTTTTTCCTCCCTTTTCAGGTTTGTGGATCTGTGCGCGACACACGCGTTAGAATGCACTAATGCCCTCCCCATGGGCCCAGAGCGAGGTTGCCACAGCACCAGGCCAGGATGCCCAGTGAACAGGTTCCAGGACGTCGCTGGGGAGGAGTACCTACCTGTCGCTGGCACTGGACTTCTCCTTCTTGCCATCCCCATCGCGCCGGTCAGGGGCTCTCTTGCCAGCAGGCTCACTTTTGGCCTACAGGAGAGTCAGTCACTTGCCAGTGCCACCCTATCCCCACTGCCCCAGCATGCTCTCGGGCACCATGCAGCCTCTCACCTTCTCCACAGAGATCATCTTGCCATGCAGCTCTGTCTTGTGCAGGTGGCTGATGCACTTTGTGGCCTCTTCTGCTGTGGACATGGTGACAAAGCCGTAACAGCGAGCTCCAGGACTCCGGGCGTTTGTCACCACCTTGGCACCCACCACCTGAAGGAAAGAGGACACATACCCCCAAGCACCCATGGGTAATGGTGTAATGGCCTCTGTGTGGCCCATGGAAACCACAGTGTGGACTGGTGGGAACCTGAGTCTACACAATGTCACCCTCCCTGCTGGCAACTCCAAGTGGTGGCACGGAGCATAAGCCACCACGGGCCTTGCACAGAGACTGTGACACTGTGACACAGGCTCCACCCAAAATCCTTTGGAATAGTTTAAACCCACAGCCACAAGACTGAATCAGGAACAGGGACAGACAGATAAATGGACACATGACCCATGTGCTCAACACCGTGACCAAATCGATCAATGACAAAGGGAGCAGATGGACTCCTACTTGGGACCCACCCAGCTCTCAGTCCCTGGCCAGCCTGGGAACTGGGAGATGACTTGGCTCAGTGTCCACAAGCTTCTTGCTCACTGTGCCCTGCCCTAGTTGGTACTGCACGCACCCTCTGGGGAGCTACCCAAGGGTCAGTGCAGCTGCAGCAGGCTTACCTTCCCATACTTGCTAAAGAGGTTCTTCAGGTCTGTTGCTCTGGTTGTAGATGAAAGGCCACTGACCCAGAAATTTCTACCACAACTGCTACGACCTATGCAAAGGACAATTTTGGTCAGCAGTGCCTAGCTACAGGTCCCAGGGCTTGACAGGCTCAAAGAGGCTACCGGGCCTTCTGGGGACCCCAGTGGCCTTGCCCAAGATGACTTTCATCCATGAAATAGCCTAAGCGGGGAGGTGTGCACTGCATGCTTCTAGAACCATGTCAGACCTTCCTGGCCCTTACCACCCATGAGCAACAACAGCACACCCATGTGCGCCTTCTTAGCCAGTTTTGGTTTTGAGAAAGGGCAATGCCTAGCCTCCTCAGCCCTGGTGGATGGGCTGTGCACTGGATGTGGCTCACTGAGGTGAGCCAGGGTTGCACTCTAAGCACAGGTAGAGCACATGTTAGCTCTTAGGAATGGGACTGCAGCCACAACCCAAGGCCTGCGAAGTCAACAGCCGGGAAGAGGGGAGACAGCAGCCATGGAGGTCCAGCACGCTGCAGGGGACAGCGTGGCCACTAGGACCTACCAGGACCTACCTTTTTCCTCTCTGGAAAGCCGTTTTGTGTCTGAGTCATCTTCAACAGAACTAGAGACAAGAGACAGTGTCACTGAGTGGGTGGCCACAGCAGCAACAACCCAGAGCCCCGTGGACCCACCGAGGCTGCATACCTACCCGGCACCTAGTTCTCAAAAAGGACACCCAAACGGGTTTGGAATCTGACCTAACCATAAGATCTCATACCCACAGGAGTTAATTAAGTTTCTGCCGGGCTAAAGATAATTAAGAACAATTAAAGCAAACAACCATGGCAGGTTGAAAAAAGAGAAAAAAAAGATTATGGAACCAGTGTAAAATAAACCAGGAAAGATGGCGGTGTGTGTGGAGCTGGCCAGGCAGCGGGGCTGCCATCTGGCCTTCAGCTCGTGCGTGGCGCTAGTGGATGGGGAGGAGAGAGCGTCGCTCTGGGACTGAGAAACAACCAACCTCATTTTCTGATCAGCGCCCTCACTGGTTGAGGACTCTTTAGGAGCCGCAGGGCCGTCATTACAAGCGTCAAAAGCAAACTTCTTCACGTCGTCTTTGCTATCTTGCAGCTCGGGGCTCAGGGCAGCTGGGGGTCGCGCCAGCTCCTGGCTGGCGGCGTCCATGAGCTCGGCGGCCACGCTACTCTGCTCAACTGGCTCCTCGGGCCCTACAGGCCCGCGGTCCGGCCCGGCTTCGCCTCCAACTGCGCCTCCAACTGTGCCTCCAACTGCGCCTGTGCCTCCGCCCGGCTCCGCCGCCTCCCTTTTCACTACCGCTAACGGGGCGTCCACCTCGCTCCACTGACATCGAGCCTGAGCACGCGCAGACTCGGCCTCGCCGGGGGCCAAAGCTAAATCTCCCTCCTCCTCCTGCTCCTCCTCCTGCTCTTCTTCTTCCTCTTCTTCCTCTTCCGCGGGGCCGCAGCTCTCAAATAGGTCCTCTTCTTCCGCTGCCTTCCTGTCCGGCCCCACGCTACTTGGGGCCTGGGCAAAGGGCCGCTCCAGCTCCGAACCTTCTTCTTTTCCTGGCTCAGATTTACAAGTTTCCCCCAAAATGTCGAGTATTTTCTCATTTTCTACGGATTTAACGGGAATAGAATGGCACAAGGTTTAATCACCAGGGAAACAAAGCAACGACAAGTGCGGCTCGGGCGCGGTGCCACCACCACGCCCACTGCTACTACACAGAGATTGGAAAACCCGCTGCGGCGCTACCTGCCCGCCACCGGGCTCTAGGCTACGGGCAGAGGGCGCTTCCCGGAGCTTCACCCCACAACTTTCTGCGTCTTGAGTCTTCGTCCTGTGCGCCGATAGTGTGCGAATCTTCGGGTTCAGCTTGAATTCAAGGTGCCTAACCAAGTGCTGGCTTCACGTCTCTAGTGCCAGAGTGCTTTGCTTTCATGACAATGTCCCGAATGTGGGTCTTCTGGTGGGTGCAGCTTGGCAGTCCCAAAGGACAGATTTGCAATTGGCTCGCAGGAGCGCACTCCTCTTCAGGGATCCAGTTATGGCAAGTCCACATGGCATTCCCTAGCTCCCTACACTCCCTGCACCGCGATGCGGTGAAATGCTGCCAGTATCACCAGATCTGTCGGTGACCTGAGCCAATATGGAGCACATGGGTGTGTGGCAGGCAACTGTGCTACCACCCGTTCTGTTAAAAGGCTGGAGAGCAGGGTCTCCACTATGTGCTGCCACAGGCTGCTGGACACGTGCCCAGATCTGGTGATCAGGCTGGGTTTCCAATCTCTATGGTCCTGGTGTGCTGTGGACTGCACAACGCTAAAGCATTACTTGCTAGAGCACGGCCACTGGTTACAACATCCTCCCCACTACAGGAACCCACTGCCGAGCTCCAATTGCACAGTACCTGGCTCCAGGGATGCGTCCTCCATGTCCTGCAACAGAAAATGCAAGTCAAGCAGGACCAGGCAACCAGGAGCCCAGCTGCACTGTGGACCTGGACTACAGGGCCCCCTGCCCTCTGCCCTCAGCTCTCAGCCCCCCCCACCCCCGCTCTGAACTGCTCACATGGCGGACAGCAGGGCTGGCCCACCCGCAGCCCTCTCCCCCACAAGCGTGCGTCCACTGCTCCCTGGGAGCTTAGGGCTGGGAGGTGGCTCTCCCAGCCTTAACACTCGCCCTGCCATGTCCACTGTCCTCAGGAACCAAGGCTGAGCTCTGCCTTCCTGGCATGGATACCCCATCTCTGTAGACAACGGCCCAACTCAGGCTCCACTGCTGGGCACCGAGGCACAAGGAGACACTGTTCTTTGAATGGCGGCTAGGCCAGAGCACAGCAGCGCATACCACCATCCATCGCTCTAGACAAGAGCAGGGGCTGAGCTGAGGCTGCCTGTCAAGCACCAGATGGCCTTGTGGTGACCATGTGCTCCCGCTGGGGACAGTCACCCTCTTACTCCTCTCTCGAGACAACACTGCCCCAGGAGGCCCTGGCTTTGCGTCTTCTCTCAGTTGCCTCCCCACAACCTGGACACCTAGGAAACTGAGCTCTAGAAGTGGAACACACAAACGCGTGCTGACTCCTCAGGTGCCTTCCTCAAGTGTCGCCCCCCAGACAGCTGCACCCTGTGTTCTTCTGAGGGGGGGGACGGGACACATGGTGGCCCATTTTACATGGGTGTGTGACAGACACTCGTAGGCAGGAAGGCACTGTGGCCACGTATGTGAGACAGAGGCCAATGTGCCCCATTTAGTGGCCACTGAGCAGCACAGTGAGAGCCGTGCTGCTGCCACACGGCATTCCCAGGGGACAGAAGCCCACATGGGCCACACAGCATTCCCAGGGGACAGAAGCCCATGCAGACCGGCTCTTTCACAGCTGTCACCTGCTGGTGCTAAGGTTACACGCTCACCAACAGTGACCACGCAACCACCAGGACAGCCACCCAGCGGGTTCTGAGAGGCTGCCCCATGATAGCCATGGTCTTATAGCCCAATGTCTGCACCCCAACACCACAAAGCCTTACAGTCCAGTGTCTGCACCCCAACACCACAAAGCCTTACAGCCCAGTGTCTGCACCCCAACACCACAAAGCCTGGCCTTGTGGGATCCCTGAAGGCCACACAAGGTAGTGGGTAGCCACCTGGCTCTGGAACAGCACAGCAACGTTCAGAGAACACATGATGCTGCTCAGGAGACCCCCGACAACTTCCTGCACTAACATCTGCGTCCATAGAGATATCCCAGAAATGAGGGGAAAGAGGAGGAGGAGGAGAAACCTGCCTCTATAGCAGTCCTCTCCATCCTCAGGCTGGGACGGAGCACAGGCCTCAGGGCACATGGGGACCTGCAGCCCAGGGCTCTAGGCTCTTCTGACGGGCTTTCCCAGCCTGTCATTCTACTGTGGCCGGAGCCCAGAGCTAACTAAGCCCGGGCTGAGGTGGCAAGCTGAATGATGATGGCTGGACATGCGGACACAGACCCCAGCTCCCCTGCCTGCCGGGTGGCCAGCTGCTTCCAGAACCTGGGCTGATCTGAGTTCAAACTGACACACGACAATTTACCTGCAGGATGGTGAAATCTGACGATGACGTGTCCACATTGTTCATGGTGTCCTTGTCTTCAACCTGCGGGACAGACAGGGAGCAGTTTACAAACATGGCTATGGAGGAGATAGCTTGAACTGCAGCCTTTGAGGCTCAGGCAGGGAGGGCAGGGCTCTTGGGGGACTAGAGCAGTGGCCTCACTGGTCTTCTAGAACTCTGCTGTAGAGCAGAGCCCAGGTCTGGCTGTGCCCCCATCACTGGGACTGCCAGCCCTGGGCACCATGCACAGCACAGGCACAGGTGGCCCAATCTGCAGGGGACCCTGAGTGAGGGCTCAGCAACAAGGGCCAAGTGCCCCTGGGAAACGGCTCCTGCTGCCCACAACCAAGGCAGTCCTACGGCACACAGCTTATCTGCAACACCACAGCCACCTCTCTCTTCGAAAGATTCTACTGTGTCCTGGGGTGCAAGTCACACACCCGAGAGCCACTTGCCCCAAAGACTATGCCAGTGTCACCTGCAAGAATGGGGGTGCCAAGCAACCTGCACATCTCACAGCCCCCTCGGATCCCCTTTAGTGCTACCCACCCGTCCTGTTCTTGGTGTGCTGAGGCAATGTCCCCAGGGCACTAGTACTCTAGAGGTCAGGAAACAAGCCTGTACCTGGCTATGTGGGATGAGGTCTTGGGGTGACACTGAGCTCTGGCCCAGCAGGGTAGGAGCAGTCATTGAGGTTAAAGACTCAGTGTTCTCATAAACTTAATATTACAGAGCAAATATGGGGTAAGGAAGCCTGAAGGGGACCTGTAGTCTGAGGTCACACAAGGCTAGCATGGACTCTCAGGCCACCATGTTCCTATCAAACTGCCCAGTAGACCCAGGATGCTTCTGAGTTGTGGAGGTACACAGTACTTTCTGTTGCATGACCATCTTGGCCACCCTGGGGGGGGGGGGCCCACCCAGAGCCTGCCCTACAGCTGAGAGTCAGTTCCCAGAAATGCAGGTACTATGAGAAGACAAAAGCCAGACTCCAGCAGGCCAGAAGATGCCCCTGGGCACCACCAGCCTCGAGCCTCTCTAATTGGGCAGACAGCAAGGCGAAAGCTTGGGTACAGGCGCTGGACACCACAGGGCAGAGCCCATGGCCTATACACCTGCCCCTCACCCAGCAAGGCCACGTCAGCTGGGGTCCTCCTGACCTCTCCCCACTTCCTGACCCCCAGCATGGAGTCAGTGCTTGTGCTACAGGATTCCTGACTCAGCTGGGTTGGTTGCAGAGACTGGCCAGGGCTGGCTGGGCACAGGGAGAACACAAGGTGGACAGCAGCTGGAGAAGTGCACCTGTGCTCTGCCATGTGACCAAAGAGTGCCCAGGTGTGCAGGCGGGCATTTCTGTACTCCACACCTGGGTACAGCCCGCTTGCCCTGCAGAGCCAGGGCACCAAGCACTGCAGTCTCCACGGAACCCGGCGGTGATGCCAACTACCTACCATGTGCTCCTGCAGACCCTCTGGCAGCTCCTTCCCACTGGCCTCTGGCAGCTCCCTGTCACCCAGACCCTCAGGAAGCGTGTCGGCCTCTTCCTCCTCTGCACAATCCGCCACGCTGCCATTGTCAATGTCCGCCTCATCCAGCACACTGATGTCCATCATGTCCATGTCCTGCAGGTTCTCCAGGCTGGTCTCCACATCCTCCTGCAACACAGAATGCTGTCACACCAGCCTCAAGGGCATCATGGCTATTCTCACATCTGCTGACAAGGCAATACATACCTGTCCATCCCCAGAATTCTCCTCCAGCCCATTGTCCTCCGCACCCTCGTCATCTGGTTTCCGCCCTGGAGAGACAGCATGTGGGCATGAGACAACGGGGTACCCCCAGCCTGTCCCGAGGTCCCGGGGAAAACATCTGCAGCCTCTTCTCCCTGTGCTGGGATGCACAACCTCCTGGGCTCTGGGCTGCCTTCAAGAAGACCCACCTGAACTATGGGCAGGACTCTCCCGAGCACAGGACCCCAGACCATGTGAGCACCAGCATCCTGACCTCTACTCCCAGCTGAAGGCCATGTGCCCAGCTGCTTCTAGCTCCTGCGGCCCCAGCCCCGCTTCATGACAGACTGTGAGCCACGCTAAAGCTTCCTGGTCAAGGACTTAGCCACAGCAACAGGAGAGGCAGACAGTGGGCAGGGGCACCTGATATGAATGGGCCTATAGCTCCCAAGAAACAATGCTGTGAGCAAAACCCACGCAGGCAAGATGAGGTGCGCAGGGGATGGTGAGTAGACTCAGCATGGAAAGGCTCAAGCCTGATGACCCAAGTTTGATCCCTGGAAACCAACTTAGATCCCTGAAAACTAACTCTCACAAGCTGTCCTCTGGCCTCCACACAATGCTAAAATAAACGCAATAAGGACAACAATCCTGGCCGGGCATGGTGACCTTTAATCCCAGCACTTGGAGGCAGAGCCATCTTGAGCTCCAGGCCAGGCTGAACTACACTATAAGACCCAGTCTCTCCCAAAGAAGAGAGAAAAGGGGGATTAAGGTTAATGTGACTTCAGAAAACAAGGCAGACAGATGTCCATGTTTTCCTGCCCTCAGTGCCTGGTACTGGCACTCTCCTGAGGCACACAGACAAGCATCATGCACACTCCTCTCGCCTGGCCTGTGGTAACCCAGGCACTCATGCCAACGGTGTTGCTCGAGGACTGGGCACTGTGCAACAAGGCCCTGTGCCTTCACCTCAGCCCTCAGTCAGGAGTAGGAGGATGTAGTCTCCAAACAGCAGACCAATAAGCAGATAAGCTTTGCGGGAACCATCCCTTCCTGTTACTGTCACAGGCTCAATGAGCTGTGATGGACACTGGGACAGACAGCAGGCCAGCGCCTGCCCTCACATCAGATCAGAGTCCCACATGCCCTCCCTGTCCTGACTTGGCTCAGGATCAGGAAGTCTCCATCGCCACCAGCGCCACCACTTCATTCATTCATGAGCAGCTCATTCATTCATGAGTGTCCACAATGCGCCCCCCACCCCCAACTACATACTCCATCTGGTTCCTGCAGTGTGCATTTTGGCTTATTAATGAAGGAATTTTTTTTTCTTTTTCTTTTTTTTTTTTTTTGGTTTTTTGAGACAGGGTCTTTGGTCTTTTTGAGACAGGGTCTCCCTGTAGCCTCAGCTGGCCTGAAATAGGCTATATAGACCAGGGTGGCTGTGAACTCACAGAGATCGGCCTGCTTCTGCCTCCCAAGTGCTGGGATTAAAGGCATGCACCACCACACTCGGCCTAAGACCATGTGGGTGCTGGGAATTGAACCCGGGTCCTCTGCAAGAGCAGTCATTGCTCTTAACCACTGAGCCATCTCTCCAGCCCCAGGAAATATTTTTGAAGGTTTAAAATGTTTGCATTTATGTGGGCATGGTGGCACATGCCTTTAATCCCAGCACTCAGAAGCCAGAGGCAGGTAGATCTCTGAGTTCAAGGCCAGCCTGGTCTACATAGCAAGCTCCAGGCCAGCTGGGGCTACAGGGAGACCCTGTCTCAAAAAGACCAAAAAAAAAAAAAAACAACCCCACAAAAAACTAGAAGTAGAATTTCCATATGACCTAGACATACCACTCCTAACCATATATCCAATGGATTTTTTTATTTTTTTGAGACAGGGTCTCCTTGTTGTAGCTCCAGCTGGAACTCACTATGCAGACCAGGTCGGTCTTGAACTCACAGAGATCTGCCTGCCTCTGCCTCCAAGTGCTGGAATTAAAGGCATGCACTGCCACACCTGACCCCAATGGATNAAAAAAAAAAAAAAAGGGAAAGCCAGGTGTGGCAGCACACGCCTTTAATCTCAACACTTGGAAAGCAAAGGCAGGTAGGTGTTTGTGAGTTTGAGGCCAGCCTGGACTACATAATGAGTTCCAGGACAGCTGTAGCTACAAGGAGACCCTGTCTCAAAAAGAACAAAATTACCCTGAAAACCTCAAAAGACAAAAAGTAAATTTAAAAAGTGATCCCCTGCCCCCCACCCAAGATGGGGTCTCCTACATGGCATTGGCTGCTGTAGCAACTGCACTGAACACGCTGCACAAGTCCACAGGCTGCATGGCTCCCACTGGTGTCACAGAGGATACAGGCAGCGTGGGCGCCACTGGCATCTCGGACTGGACAGCCCAAGTGCCTGTCCCTTACAAGAGGGTAAGGAACTCTCCAGTAGAGCCTGCCCTATAACCAAGAGCTGGAAACTGTTTGCCTTGCACACCTGACACAAATGTGTCAGCCTGAGTGACCTGTCACAGTGATCCTCCTGGGTTCTGCACTCTGATGGCATCCCTGTGGGCAGCGTGCCTTGGGATGTTCCCAGAACTCAGTCCATTCTGAGCACAGCCAACAGCAGGTGTCTCCCTGAAGCTCCCTGGCACCCACCGGCAGAGCCCCCATGGGATTTGGCTGTTCGAACACTCCCGTCCAGCGAGCATTTGCACACCTGTCACCCACTGGGGCTGAGGGGTATTCCTTCCCGACCCAGCAGTGTGGAAAGGAATGTCCACAGCCTTCCCTCTGCCTCAGCACGTCAGGTCTGCAGTGTGCCTTTGGTGCGTGCACGCACAGTCAGGGTCTGGCTGCACTGTGGCACTTGATGTGTCACTCACATCCACAAACCCCACCATCCTCCTGTCTCCACAGCTGCAGTTACAGGCATGTGGCTTGTTCCCTGAGTGCTGGGGACTCAAACTCAGGTCCTCAAGGTTGTGCGGCAAGTGCTCTTAGCCACTGAGCCGTCCCCCAGGCTGCACCTTTATCTCCTCTGTCACTTGCTGACCGCAGCCTGTAACCTCTGCCTGGCAGCTTTCTCTCCCCCAGGTCTTATCTGGTCCTACAGCAGTTGATGAGCTCCAGGTTCAGTGACAGGCCCCACCGCAAAGGCTAACGAAGGCTCAGCCTATTGCCAAGCCTAATAGCCTGAGTTTGATCCCTGCAACCCACAGAAGGGAAGGAGAGAGCTGACCTGCAGACTGTCCTGACTGCCACAGTGTGCCATGACACACATATACACACTAATTAAAAATGTAATAAAAAAAGTCAAAGCAAGGCCCTTGCTGCCCCCCAACCCCCCGCCCGCCATTACTTGCTGTATTTTCTTGACATAAATGTGAAAATAAATTTCAAAGTTTCTTATGTTGCTTGAGAGGAACAGACAACTTTCTGATGTGAAGTTATCAGATGTGGGAAAAAGTACTCAAATTAGAAAAAAAAGGGGGGGGCTGAAGAGCTAACTCAGTGGTTAACAGCACTGACAGCTCTTCGCAGAGGATCCAGGTTCAGTTCCCAGGACCCACATGGTGGCTAACAACTGTCTGTAACTCTGTAACTGTGACAGTTCCAGGGGATCTGTCACCCTCTTCTGGCTTCTGAGATAAGTGTGCACACAGACCTTCAAAATATAAATTAAAAAACTGAGGGGCTGGGTGTGGCAGCGGCGCACACCTTTGATCCCAGCACTCTGGAGGTAGAGGCAGGGCAGATCTCTGAGTTCAAGGCCAGCCTGATCTACGTAGCGAGCTCCAGGTCAATTGGGACTAAAGGGAGATCCTGTCTCAAAAAACCAAAACCAAACCAACAGAAATACTGAGAAAGCCCGGAGCAGCCGAGCAGCCAGCACCCATGGCACCTACAGAAAAGATGTGGTAGCGCAGGCCGGAGGAGGGGAGGGCTGCCCCGCACACAACACCCAGGGCCTCAGCAAGGACGACGAAATGGGAAGGTGAGGTTCTGACACCATCACAGGGGACTGGACATCCTCCCGTCCTAGTGCCCATGAGAAGAACCTGCCAGGCAGCAGCTAGGTCCTCATCATGGCCAGCTATGAATCCCAGAGCCACAAGATGGGCAGTGTACAGGCCAGACCTTGCTGGACAGTCTGAATGTGTGCACGGGCCTCTGGGGTGTGGAACCTGTAGGGCCCAGCACTTAGTGTGCAGCAGCGGCTGCCCCTTGCTCTGATAAATGATGGCTTGTTCGGCACGGTCACTTTGGAAGAAGCTGGAGAGTACAGGGCAAAGGTGAAATTCTCTGCAGGGCGTCACCCTGCAGAGAGACCAGAGCGAGAAGGAGGGAGGAAGGTAGCAAAGGCGGACTGATGAAACAGGACCTCAGTGCAGGCAGCGTGAGAGGCCAGGGCAATGCTTGTGAGCCACTAATGGTGTTTGTGGCTGAGCCTGACAACCTGCTCTCTCTCAGTCCCCACACGGCGAAGAGATTCCTCCAAGTTGTTGTGACTGCCAAACATGTGCCATGGCTCACAGGTACACATAAAAGAAGTATTTTTTTCTTTTTTTGTGTCTTTCTAGATAGGGTCTCCCTGTAGCCCCAGCTATCCTGGAACTCACTCTGTAGACCAGGCTAGCCTTGAACTCACAAAAATCCGCCTGCCTCTGCTGGGATTAAAGGCATGTGCCACCACGCCCCACCAAAAGAAGTTTTTGAGATAAGGGTTCACCTTGGGTAGCCTTGGCTGACCTGGAACATGCTATGTAGACCAGGCTGGCCTCAAACACACAGAGATCTGCCTGCCTCTGCCTGAGTGCTGGGATTAAAAGTGTGCACCTTACACTCAGCTCATAAATATAACTGAAGACATTAAAAGACCACCAGATGTTTGGCGGGACACACTGGTCTTAGCATGGAAGCCACAGAGCAGAGCAGAGCCAGCACGATCCCGGTGTCTGCAGCCACGTCCCCACACAGAAGCAGCATAGCTGTGCCAACCCTGCAGACAGGCTCAGTCCTCAAAACCACTGCAAGATCCTGGGAAAACTACTGCGGAGGGGTTTGGAGGAGGAAACTGCAGATAGGCTCTTCCAGAATGTCAAACCACTTAGTACCCCTATAAAATAAAGCCACTCTTCTGAGCCAGTCTTGGAAGAATTCAGGGACAGGGTGTTTGGAGAGAGCTTATCCAACACAGCCTAGTGGTAGTCACCAGGAGAGCACAGCCCACGCCACCTCATCATCTGGGGCTGGCTGGGGAGGAGAAGACTGGCTGCAACATTCTGCTTTGTCCCAGCTCACACCAGCAGGAACAAAGCACACCACTGAAAATGAAGTCACATTACCCTGCACAGTGATGACACGGTGTACCCTGTGACTGAGGACAGCTGTCAATCACAGACTGCAGCAGAGACAACACAGGTGGCAGCCTGGGCACAACTACTCTGGGCCCAGTTTATAACCCAGCACAGAATGGCAGGTGTGAGGCACAGGAAGCATGTGGCTGGGGTCCCGGCCTCCAGGAGGGGAGTAGACCAGTTGTTCAGGTTCAGCCAGGGCTACATAGCCAGGTGGAGGCCAGCCTGGGCTAACAAGAGCTGGTATCAGGATGAGTATGCAGCAGCAACAGCCTTCTCACTATGGACAGGCTCTGACCCTCAACCTATTGCAGAGCCCAAGGACCTATTTTTTTTTTTTTTTTTTTTTTTTTTTTTTTTTTTGGTCTTTTCGAGACAGGGTCTCCATGTAGCCCCAGCTGTCCTGGAACTCGCTCTGTAGACCAGGCTGGCTTTGAACTCACAAAGATCCGCCTGCCTCTGCCTCCCGAGAGCTAGGACTAAAGGTGTGCACCACCATGCCCAGCCCAAGGATCTATTTTTTAGAAAGAGAGACAGACAGGCAGACACAGACATGCACAGCCTGTAGACATTCGTTTGCCAGATGCAGTAGCAGGCACCTGCCATCCCAAGCTGCCTGGGAGACTGAGATCTAAGAGCTCTTGAGCCCAGAGGTTCGACAGCACACTGAGCACAACAGGCTCCATCCCAGACAAAACAGAACATAAGGGACTTTCGGAAGTACTTCCACCTCAGGGCCAGGAGGGCGACCTGCACCCCACACTCACACCGTTAGGACAGAAAGAGAAGATGGCACAGGACCAGCCAAGAGGGCTCAGAGGGTGGAGAGGCTGACAGCTAAGCCTGACAGCCTAGCCTCCACCCCTGGGATCAATACAGTAGAGAGACAACTGAGTCCTGCAGGACCCTTGACTACGGCCAAGTCATGGGTGTGGGCATGAGCACAAAAGAAAACCATGAGGCTGGAGGAGAGATTCTCAGCACTTAGGAGCACTGGCTGCTCCTGCAGAGGACTTGGGTTCACTTCCCAGCACCCACGTGGTGGCTAACCATCTGTAACTCCAGGGGATCCAACACCTTCTGACCTCCACAGGTTATTACACAGCACAGGGGCTCCTACACACATGAAGGCCATACATTCGTGCACATAAAAATAAAATTATTAAAAGAATTTTTAAAAAGAAAAACTGACAGGGGCTGGAGATGGCCTAGCAGTTAAGAGCACCGACTGCTCTTGCAGAGGACCCGGGTTCGATCCCCAGCACCCACATGGCGGCTGAGAACCGTGGGGAATCCGACACCCTCTTCTGACCTCCACAGCATTGCACAACATGGGTGCCCATACCTATATCCAAACAATACACTCATACTCATAAAGTAAATAAATAAATGCTATTAAAAAAAAACGACATTAAAAGAATGAGGCAGTATCGGCTCTACAATACCAAGAGAGTAACTTTTCTTTTTTTGAGGCAGGTCTCACCCTGTAGCTCAGGCTGCCCTCAAACTTGCAGCAATCCTACTGCCTCAGCTCCCAGTGCTGGGATTACAGCGAGAGCCACTCTGCCCATCATAGCTCTTCTGGTGTTGTGCTTTGTTTACAATGTGGGACTGGAGGTGGAACCCAGGCCTCAGGAATGGAGAGCATGTGCGTGAAGCTCCCCCAGCAAGAGATAAAGAAAAGGCCATGCGGTTCCTTAGAGCAAGAGCGCGTGGGCACCGCCTCCAGGCGGCCAGCACTGTCTGCTTTCCTCTCAATCCCAAGATGGACGGTCGAACAATCTGGGGCTCAGTCTCAGGGCAGCTGGCCAGGAGCTCCTGGGCCCATCCTGCGTCCACCTCAAGAACAGTGGGGTGATGGCATTCGCAGCACGCTGGCCTACATGAGGTGCCGTGGATTCCAAGTCAAGTCCTCAGGTGCGCTGCTGGTATTCTAGAAACCAAGCCTCGGCCCAAGCCCAGGAGGAGCCTGCTTGTCTTTACACAAAGCCACACACATACAAATACATAAACACACATACATCTAGTAGTGAGCAGGCACACAGGAAGGCCTGCGCACATCCAGTTCTCACTCGTGTGCTGTCTCTGACTGGGAAGGACAGCTAACTTTTACTTAAACTCAGGCACTCTGTGACATGTCAGGGCATTTTTCATGAAACACACAAGGTGAGCTAAGGGAAGACGCGTAAGGTCTTTCCATCAAAACCATCTTCAATCCGAAACACGGCCCTCATGCATGCGGCTGCCATGCCACCCACTGCACTCAAGCCCCATCCCCTGCTGGCTGCAGCAGCACAGCCTTGCACAGAGCTCGCCGCCCACCTCCCACCCCGACAGCATGAGCAGATGCTTCTCACTTCCTCAAACTCCCAAACTTTCCATGCGGCCTGGAGGCAGGCCTGTGGTAGGGCACAGGTGTCTACAGGACAGAGTCTGCCTGGCTCTGGGGTCTCCAAAGGGCTATGGCTGCACCACGGCTCTCCTCGGGTGGTATGAATGCTGTGTATGTGTTGACAGTGCACAGACATGCTCCCACGTCCCCCAAAGACAGCAGTACCTTTGACGGGTCTTTTGGTCACCTTCTTGTTTCCTTCCGAGGTGACTTCAATCTCATCAGGATCCCCTCCTTCATCTTCGATGGCCTGGTTGGGGGGGGGGTTAGATCAGTGGCACATACACCAAGCCAAGCTTTGAACCTCACACCAGCATGGCACCACAGGGGACCAAAGGTCCAAACGGCCACACAGGATGCCCAGTACCAGCCCAGCTCAGGGTGGTGAGAACCAAGGGTACCACCTCCTGGGCCTACACGGGGACAGGGTTCTGGTGACACAGGGCACATCACTCATCACCCCAACTTTGCTTCACTTCCGGAACATGGGGCACCCCAGGCCTGCTCTTCTCTACTGTACTCCCTTTCCCTGCATGCCTGAGTCTGGAGGAGGTGGGTGTCCCTTGCCACGTTCCACCTCGTTTGGTGACCTGGGTCACTCACCGAAGCTGCACACAGGCTGGTGGCCAGCAAGTCCAGCCATCCCCATCTCCTCCAGGGCTGGGCTCACAGGGGCATGTGGCCGTGCCTGGCTTTTTATCTGGACTAAGCTCTGCGCCCTCTTTCTGAAGCTGGCTGCTTAGGGGCTCTGTGAGCCATGGAAGCGACTCTCAGAGGTCTCAGGGTCCCCACCCCCCATCCCTGTGGCAAAGGAGCCCTGTATCCGTCGTTTAGCCCCAATGGCCCTCCACACAGTGCCTGTTAAGAGATACAATGGCCCCAGCGGTCACTGGCTTCAGTGGTGCTGGCCCCATCCCCATCCTGAGACCCCAACTCACCCTCAGGTGTCCCCGTTCGTATAAAATGGGGATGGGACCCACGGCCCGGCTGCCCAAGATGCAGGAGACAGAGTCTGCCCCGAGGTGACAGGTGCCGAAGCGCTGTCTTGGCCTGGGGAGAGGGAACTCTGAACTGTCCCCTGAAGGACAGAGCAGTGGGCAGGTGTCCCACTGAAAGGGACATTGGTGAAGGGGTGGCCCCCAGCGAGCAGCACTGCTGTCCTCTTGGGACTTTGCAAATCCCTGCAGCAGCTGTCTCTCTGTCCACTGCCCAGTAACCAGGATGCGGCCACCAGCTTGTGGCCATGAGGCAGATCCTGGGGTTCCTCAGCCTCACAGGGACACTCTGTGCTGAGACCACTGGGAATCCCTGGCAGACCGGACAAAAAGGGTAAGACCCTGCACTGGAGTCCCCAGTGCCTGCAGCGCCCTCCAGCATCTGGCCAAACAAGTCCTGCCCTGTTCATTAGTGATGCAAGGGGCTGGGCTCAGTGGACACACTCCCTCTGTGTATGTGTGAAGTCCTGTGTGCTGTCCCCATCACCACACCCTCCTCCCTGCCTATATGCGCATGTATTGCGTACAAGTCATGAAAGTTTGCATGGGTGCTATTTGTGCACACGTGCTGTATGCACAAGCTTTTGTCTTCCACGTGAGTGTGCATGTATTGCTCAGGTGTGCTTGCATGTTACAGGGGCATACAAACATGTGCACATGTTCCATGTACACATGTGGAGTGTATGTGACATGTATGTACATGTTAGGCAGATGGGCACTTGTGCCAGACACACACGCCTCATGTGGGTTGGGTGAGTGTGCACCTGGGCCTTGCTCGGTCACTGCGGCCTGGGAGCACTCCCCTCAGCTGTCCTTCCTCACCACCCACCTTGTTTGCAGACAGGTGTCACTGGCCTAGTGCCTGAGGACTAGGGTGGCCTGTCTGGCTGTGGAGCCTGGGGGTTCCCATGCCTCCCAGCACTGTGCGTAGCCTGCATTGTCCCTGCATTTTTTGTGGGTACAACTTGGTTCCTCATGCTTAGGAGGCAGGCACGAGACCCAATGAGACCCAGTGAGCTAAAATGTCTGATCTGTGGGTATGGAAGGGTGGAGACCCCTGTGCAGGGGGTGTGTAGGAAGGAACCTAGGAGCCCATTCAACTTTCCAGGACAGGCCAAGCCCCCCACCAACACAGGAGCTTTTACCTACAGCAGGCCATGCACCAGCCCCAGTCATGTGACCAGCCCAATCTTGTAAACCAAACTGCCACCACTTACTTATGAAAAAAGGGATTAGCCGGACGTAGCCGGACTTGGTGGCACACACCTTTAATCCTAGCACTTGGGAGGCAGAGGCAGGCCGATCTCTGTGAGTTCAAGGCCAGCCTGGTCTACAGAGTGAGTTCCAGGACAGCTGGGGCTACAGGGAGACCCTGTCTCGAAAAGACAAAAAAAAAAAAAAAAGATTAAAGATCTCTACCGGCAAGACTGAGGCCTGCAGAGTCCCGAGAGGACACAGGTGTGTGAAGCCCACTGTAGTGCTGGGCCCAGGCTGAGGCTGCTCCGTGGGTCCTGATCTTTACTTTTTATGCAACACTGGGCGGGCTTTGGCCATGCCAGGCAGCCTTCTACATCCTCAGATCCCCCTCCGTCCTTTATTTTGAAACAGGCTTTTGCTACTTGCCCAGGCTGGCCTCGAATTCTCCCTCTGTAGCCCAGGCTGGCCCTGAGCGCCATCTGTAACTGGAGCTCCCCCTGCAGTCCTGGATGGCCTTGAACTCGCCCGAACATCATTGACAAGATGCTCTTCCTTTCTCTCACATGACCCGAAGAGGCTTTGTCTTTTTCACCTCCCGGGCTCCCTGAACCTCCGTTCATGAAAGGAGCTTGCGCCCAGCGGGCATCTCCCCACACGTCATGGCGCATCGTCGCAGAAACACCCAGCTCTGCCTCGGGAGCCGGAAAGGCAGGTTGGGCCCTGGGTTCTAATCCAGCCATGGCCCGATCCCGCCGCGTGACCTTGGCCGAGTCCCTTCCATCCCCGTCCACAAAAAGAAACGCGGGTTTCGGGGTTGCAGGGGTGGCGCGGAGAGCCGGCCCACGCGGTCCCAGGTCCCCGACCGCCGCTATTCTCCCACTCCATTCTTCCGGTCGCGCCCGGCCGGCGTCGCGACCCGAACCTCGGTCGGGGCCGCCCGGGCAGAAGCGCGCGCTACCAGGTTCGGACCGCGGGCCGCTCGGACCCCGCGACGGGCGTCGCCATGGCGACCGCGGGTCCGCAGCCCGGCTCACCTTCCGCAGCCGCTCCATCAGCACGCTCTTGTTGCCGCTCGAGTCGAGGTTCCGTTTCCGCAGCTCCGCCCGCAGGTCGATCACCCGCAGGTCGCTGAGCCGCCGCGTCCCGGTTTCTGACGACGCGGAGCTCACGGCCGATGCGCCCGCTGCACCCGAGTCTCCTAAACCCGACAGAGTCTCCGCCATTCCAGGGACCCTGGTTCCGTCACCCGCTTCACACAGAACCGGGTCGGTGGGCTTGTGTGTGTGTGCTTTTTGGTTTTTTTTTTTTTTTTAATCTCAGCTCTCTTACCACAAAATGGCGCCGCCTGAGAGGGAACCGCTCCAGCCTCCCCTGCGGCGCACCTCGTCACTGCGCAGGCGCGCCGGGCGCGAGCCCGAGGTCGGCGTTCGCCTCTGCACAGGCGCCGAGAGAGCATCTACCGCGGTACACGCAAGCGCGCTGCTGCTCGCCCGCCTCCCTCCTCGAAGAACGGCTACGCGAGTGCCCAGCGCCTGCGCGTTGTGGTGAGGGGCGGTGGCTGGGTCTAAAAGTCCCAGCGGCCGGCGGACTTAGGCGGCGCTTCAGAGCGGTGCGCATGCGCATCCGTAAAAACGAGGCTGGAGGAAGACCGGAATTGTGGGTGAAGCGAAGCTTAGTAGAGTACGCAAGCGCAGCAGAGAAGCGAGGCTGAAGGAAGACAGCCTCTACGACCGAGACCGACTTCAGAGCAGAGCAAGGCGGTGGAGGCGGGGCTTTAAATGGGAGCGCATGCCCACATGTGTTGCGAGGCCGGAGGATGACAGCCTCTGGGTCTGAGAGGCGATTAGGTGCACTGCGCATGCGCCGCCGCAAAACGAGGCGGGAGGAAGCAAATGCGTTTTCCTGTTAGGAGGCGCCATTTTGTGCCCAGAACCGCCACAGCCACTGGAGGCGTGTGGGAGGCTTCCTGGCGCCTGGGACTAGCGTCGGGTAGGCGACAGGAGGATGGCGGAGACTCTGAGCGGCTCGGCCGACCGCGGCTCAGGTCCGGTCGCCTCGAAAGCCGGGACGCGACGTCTCAGCGACCTGCGGGTCATCGACCTGAGGGCGGAGCTGCGGAGACGGAACCTGGACGCGGGCGGCAACAAGAGCGTGCTGATAGAGCGGCTGAAGAAGGTGAGGGGGCAGCGAATAACTCGTCCCGACTCGGGGACCTCCCCCTCAGCCCGAAACCGCGCGGATACGAGCTGTCAGTCATCCGCGGCGACCCCGCTGTGTGACCTTGGCCCGGCGCTGTCCCTCTCTGTGCCTTGCTGGCCGCGCGTTCTGCAGCTTGGGCACTCAGCTGTGCACGCAGCCGGGCACGCTGGGGAGCACCGGCTTGCTGGAGGGTCCCCCGACCGACCAACTCCGACCTCGCGCTTGAAACTGCCCCTTTCCGGCTGCACTTTGGTTTCCGCCTGGGGAGAAAACCTGTCAGTCATCACAAGGTCCCGGGGTCCCCTTCGGTTTCTCTGTTGGGATCCCCCGTTGTTTTATTGGGGTGGCACGGTGGGAGATATCACCCCCTTGCCCCTCGCCTTCCGTGTTGACACCCCACTTGGAAGCACTTGACACAAAGTTGCATGGGGACCTGGAGGGTTGGGGACCTTGGGTGGCAGGCGAAGGAAAGTGCCAATGTACCCAGGAAGTGAAAACTACCAGCTTGCTCCCTTCAGTGGTCTGTTTGGTTTTTCTTTTTCTTTTTTTTTTTTTAATATACAATTAACTTTGTTTTTTTTTTTTTTTTATGTACGTATGAGTATACTGTCTGCATGTAGGTCTGTGCACCCGTGTCATACAGTGCCGAAGAGGGCGTCGGATTCCTCTGGAACTGGAGTTGAAGACGGTTCTCAGCTGCCATGTGGGTGCTGGGAATCGAACCCGGGTCCTGTGCAAGAACAGTCGTTGCTCTTAACCGCTAGGCCATCTCTCCAGCCCTTTTGGTTTTTCTTGAGACTGCATTTCATACAGTCCAGACTGGCCTCAAACCCCTGATGCTTTGTTCCTCCACCTCCCAAGTGCCGGGGTTACGGGTGTGTGCAGCAGCATGCCTGGCTAACAGGGCCTTTGGGACTGCACCCAGCCCTTGGTCCTGGCAGGATCCCACGTGCTCCTTTGCCATGGTCTCTGTAATAACTGGATGTGGATACCTAGGCACAAGTGGTCATTTTGATTGGTCACTGGCCCCCAATTTCATGTTTTATTACTGTTTGGCAATCCTTGCATTTGACGTTTTTGTTACTCTATTCTTCTGGTCAGAGCTAAGGGTTAAGCCTAGGGCCTGCTTTGGGCTGGGCAAACCCAAAGCCCCCAAGTTCCAGCCCAGCCTACCTCAGCTGAGCCTGGGCCCTCAGCCCCATCCTTTGTCTTGGGGCCCTTGAGCTGCAGGAGGAGGGGGCATTCTGTTCAGCCTGAGCTGCTCTGGAGGCCAGAAGCCCAAGTGGAAACAGTTGCCACTTGCGGGGACCTTTCTTTTTCTTAAGTGGGAAATCACAGCTTGCAACAATTTGTGCCTGGGGCTCTTAATCGGTAACTGTTTTTAATCAGCTACCCTGTCAACCTGCAGGCAGTTAAGGAAGAAGGACAGGAGCCCCAGGACACAGTGGACATGGAAGCCACAACCAGGAGAGCCGGGAAGAGATGCACAAAAGGTACCTGCCTGTCCCCAGTGTGCCCTGAAGACTCAGCCTGACGAGTGGCCAGTGTGAAAGGTGCAGGAGCTGCCGAGGGGAGGGGTGTGTGGTCGCAGTGCCTGCCCTCACAGGTTCTCCATCTTTACCACATTGTGGTGGCCAAGCTGAGCACCAGCCTCACCTGCTTTCCTGCCTCCATTGATCAGAAATGATCACACAGTGATGCCAGGGGCCAAAGTCAACTGTGTGGGGTACAGGCACCTCATGTTTGTGTCTGGTTTTATTAATCGTGGGGCAGTATGTGTGTGGGGATCAGAGGACAGCTTTGTGGAGTTGGTCATCTTCCAGCTTCCTGTTGGTTCAGGGAGTCAGGCTGGGACGGCAAGTGCTTTGGTGGGTGGCTCAGCTGTCTCCAAGTCCCACTGTGGCTTTTCTGGTCCCTGTGTGTGTCTTTGGCTGCACTGAAGGCAGGGTTCAGCCCAGGATCTTGAACAGACTAGTGCTCACAGCCTATGATACCTGTAGTGCCAGCCACCTTCAGGGAAATTTAGCTCTCGGACTGGGTGCAGCCGTGTTGTAGTCTCCACGTGACTGCACGCAGCTTCCTTCTTCCCATGACTGACGGTATTTCTGAGTGTGTTCCAGGCATGTGCAGCTTAGAGGTCAGCTTCGGTTACCTTTCCCCTTCCGCCATTCTGTTTTCTGGGATCGGAGGCATGAAGGTGTATGTCACCTCACATGGCTTCATTTTAATCTAACTGAATTAGATACAGTGTCTAACTGTATAGCCCACATGCCCTGCCTGGAACACACTATGTAGACAAGGCTGGCCTCGATCTCTGCCTGCCTGTGCCTTACCACGCTTCGCCTAGTCCTTATTTTCTTGAAAGAAACATCCTCACACTTTTGTACCTCCCATTTATCTGACAATGTGTTAAATTCGCCTGTGGGAGAAAGCACCAAGAAAGTGTATAGAAATGGAGCCATTTTGCTGGGCTTGGTGGCACACGCCTTTAATCCTAGCACTTGGGAGGCAGAGGCAGGTGGATCTTTGTGAGTTCAAGGCCAGCCTGGTCTACAGAGTGAGTTCCAGGACAGCTGGGGCTACAGGGAGACCCTGTCTCAAAAAGACCAAAAAGAAATGGAGCAGTTTTGACGATTATGGGCTGTTTGTGTGTCTGTGCATTAGTGAGCGAGAGGGCCAGCAGGACGGCTCCCTGGGTAAAGGGACTTACGGCTGAGCCTGACCACATTCCTTGGAGCCTTGGGATCTACTTGGTGGAAGAAGGGGCTGGTTCCCATAGGCCGTCTAAGCATCCCAAGTGTTGAAGCTCAGTGTCCTGGAGTCAGTGATACAGTGGTTGTCACATAACCCTGGAGGAGGTGACTTCCCCTTGCAAGACCAGAGGGCACCTGGTTCTCAGCAGAGTGGGCTCTGTCCATCTCACAGACCCAGTCTTTGGAGACGGTGCCTGGTTCTCAAAGACACCTTTAATGGGTGCTGGGCCAAGGTAACTTGTACATTTGTTCCTGGGCTCAGCCAGGTCATGAGCAGTAGAAGACAGTCTGTCCTCATCCACCTGTGGACACCTGGCATGCTGCCTGTGTTCTGCACCATGACACCAACTCAGCTGAGCAGTGAACAGCATGCAGCTTAGAAGGTGCTGCTGGGATGGCTGGTCATAGCCCATTCGAGTGTCATTAGCTTTGGTATCCTGGCCTGAGGCAGGAGGATTGCTGCAAGTTCCATGCTGGCCTGGCATGAGTCAAATTCTTCCAAAAAGTGTGTTGAGTCCTGGAAGTACTGGCTACTGCAAATGGTTTTGGATTTTGTGTGGATTGGGGTCGTGGTGGGCCTTGAGGTGAGGCCTCAGCTCCATCTGGACTGTTAGACCCTTGAGCTTTCTCTCTGTAGACCAGGCTGGCCTCGATATATGACTGCTCCTGAGTCCTGGGATTAAAGGCATGTGCCACCATACCCAGCCCCGTTTCTATATTCCTGTGCCTGCATGAGTTCATGTGCCCCTCGAGAAGGTATGTAGGTATGCATGTGTGTCTGTGGAGGCCATGACCCCTGGGGCTGGAACTTCAGGCCATAGTGAGGTGCATGCTGTGTGGGTGATGGGACAGGAGCACAGTCCTTTGCAAATGCTATCTTCTTCCCAGGCCTACCTCTCTCCCGTCAGATTTTCGTTCGAAGGTGGCACAACGTGCTTGGGTGCATTTGTGGTGCTGGCTTTGGTGTGCCAGAGACAGGAGGGTCCTGGTGATTTATTTGTATGCTGTCTACTGGATCTACTGGAGTTTCCATCTTGGTGCTGTAGATACTGGCTGAGCTGTGCACCTGATCAGGTGGTATCCACTGGCCATGGCACTCTTCATCAGTGACATCCTGGCATTGGCATTGGAACCATCCACTACATGCTGGTTGAAGCCCTCAGTTACCTCAGTTACCATGACCAGAAGGCACCTCAGACATTGTCGTGTCCTGTCCACCCGCTGCCGCCGTGACCCCCCCCCACCCGCCGCATGTGCTAGCAAGGATGCTGTGCCCTAATTGTGCACTGTGCTCCCCAGGGCAGCCTGCAGACTTGGGGGGGGGGCAGCTTGCAGCTGGAGAGGGCTGGGCTGCTCAGCACTAGCTGCTCTTGTAGAGGCCCAGGTTCCAGCTCTAGCACCAATGGTGATGCCAGGTCCATGAGATTTGTCACCTTCTCTGGGCTTTGTGGGATTGCAAGACAGGAGTGCAGCTCCATAGACAGAGGCAACACTCATAAAACGAAAGTAGATCGGAAAGAGAGTGAAGATGTTACTCAAGCTATAGCAGACTTTTCCTTGAAAAACTGTTGTGGGCTGGGCGTGGTGGCACACACCTTCAATCCCAGCACTCAGGAGGCAGAGGCAGGAGGATCTCTTGAGTTCCAGGACAGCTGAGGCTACAGGGAGACCCTTTCTCAGAACAAAAACACTCCCTGGGTTTGGGGAGATGGTCCATCAGTCAGGTTCGTGCCAGGAGGACATGAGTTCCAACTGCAGCACCTTAGTAAGAGCCAAGGGCGGGGTGAGAGGCCGGCCTCTAAGGGAGTCCTGGGGAGATGGAGCAGTGCTGACCTGACCTCACACCCTGAGCCTCTAAGGGAATCCTGGGGAGATGGAGCAGTGCTGACCTGACCTCACACCCTGAGCACTGGGGAGATGGAGCAGTGCTGACCTGACCTCACACCCTGAGCGTGCACATGTGCACCACACAGAGCTACATACTGGGTTGAGCAGGAGAATGCAGCTCCTGCTTGTGAGTGGGTACGGAAGAGGAGGGGGGGAGCAGGCTGCACTTGCAGAGGACCCGGGTTCACACACTGGCTCGAGACCAACTGTTCTGGCCTCCGCAGCCATTGCACACATGGGGTGCAGTAACATATATGCAGGCAGAGCACTCAAGCGTAAAACTGAAAAAATTTCAAAGTCAAGTGTGGCGCATGCTTGAGAACATCTGGGGCTTCGGGGGGACTCTGTCTCCAAAAGACCCCCAAAATTACTTATTTTCAAAAAAATTCAAAATTCAGGGGGAGCTGCCAGCTGGATGTGCGTTGCGAGTAGCCACGTGGCTGTGTGGCTGCAGCCTGGGGCTTCACGTGTCTGCGCTTGCACCCCCCCAGGCCACGCCCAGCGCTGCCGCGTGCTGTGCTGGTTGCTCACTTTCTCTTTCCCTTTCAAGGTGTTTTTTTTTTTTCTTCTGTCTTTTTGAGACAAGGTCTCCCCGTAGCCCCAACTGTCCGGGAACTCACTCTGTAGACCAGGCTGGCCTTGAACTCACAGAGATCCGCCTGCCTCTGCCTCCCAAGTGCTGGGATTAAAGGCGTGCGCCACCACGGCCGGCTTTCAAGGTGTTTTCTTACTCTAGAGTTCAGTTAAGATCTTTTGAAGCTGTTGTGTGATCTCGGTGCTCCGCTAGGGTGACAGGTTGGTGGCTTCCAGAGACAGCAGCTGGCAGATGCTGCGGAGGGATGCCAGACCCTGGAACTGTGCTGTCCCACCACCTCGTTCTGAAGCTGGCTCTGACTAAACCGTTCTTCTGTAATTAGGAGTGAAGACAGAGGCAGGAGGCGGTGAGGACAGTGGCCTGGGAGAAGATTCCAAAGGCAGGCAGGTGTGTGGGGCGTGGGTACGGGCATGGGGTGATACGCCCCTGCCACCCCCCCACCATGGTGACACCCATCACTCCCCTCGCAGGAGGATGGGGTCATGGGTCTGCAGAGCTGGCAGGATGGGGATGCCGGGGACATGGGCACAGAGCTGGACAGGACCAACACAGAGGACAGCGGCGCTCCCAAGCTGGGGGCAGACGGCGCGCTCTATTCCTTCTGTGACAGTAAAGAGTACGTGGCCGCGCAGCTGGGACTCCTTCCAGCTCAGCTCCCGGAGCATGCTGTAGGTAACTTGCAGCCGCGCGTGCGCCAGCGGCCCTGGGGCTGGGTCGTCGGGGCTGCCCGGCAGGGAGGGCCCAGCTAGACCCACGTCCTCTATGCAGTGTCCAGGCCCTGCTAGAATAGCAGGCCCCAGGTTTAACCCTACACAGGTGGCAGAAACCACTGCTCTGACATAGTGCCGCAGCCACTGGACACGTCAGCCAGAACACGTGCAACAGAGGACGGAAGGCCAGGCAGGCCAGGAAAGCATTTCCCTGTTTAGAACAAAATATGTCTGTCACCTAGTGGTGTGGGCAGTAGCTACACAAGACAGTCCTTGTCCATGGACACCTGCTGTCCTGAGGGTAGTTGGCTTCACATGGCTATCTCAGCCCCATGTTGATTCAGCATGGCATTGTTGCTGCCACTGTTACATGAACTCCCAGTGTCCCACAGAGCAACTGAGAGTCCTGGGCATCGGTGCCTGGCACTGACTTCTGGACAGCCACTAGCCAGGCCCCGTTCCCTTCTAGAGAGGGAGGAGGAGACCTGTTTATAATGTTTGCTGTGTATCCCAGGCTGGCCTTCAACTGGCAACGGTCCTCCTGCCTCAGCTCCCAAGTGCTGGGGTGAGAAGGGTACACCACACCCTGCAGAATCCTTCCTATTTTATGAAAAGGTGCTCAGCTGGCAGATAGATACACACTTGCAACCCTGGCACTCAGGAGACTAAGGAGGATCGCTGCCAGTTGAAGGCCAGCCTGGGCTACATAGTTAGATATTGTTCATACAGCAAAACAAGTATCCGTGGGGCTCAGCAGCTGTGAGCACTGGAGCTTTGTGCTGGAGCCCTGGGTTCTGTCTCCAGCACCAAAGAGAGAAAAGGAAAAAGGAAACCCTTCAAATTCAGTAACTGGTGAAGAGACGACCAGGTTGTGTATTAAGTAGTGCGGCTTCCTGGCCAGCAAAGCAGGGAAGTGCTTTCTGAGCAAACCTGATGACCTAAGGTCAGTCCTCGGGTCCCAAAGTATAGGACTGAACCAACTCCTGAAAGTTATCCTCTGGAGATGCACACGCCTGCAGTCATGCACACACCTAGGTTTGTATTCAAGTGTGCATGCACACGGCGGCGGTCATAATAAACTCGGGAGGGGCTGACTTAAAGCAGCCATGGATCTCAGCACTGAGGAGCAGGCTCATCACTTTGATTTCTCTGGAAGATGCTGCAGTCCTCACCCCGCCCCCAAGTAGTCCACGTCCTCTCCTGCCACAGCAGTGCTTCCCATGTTTGCCACTTGTGGCCCCAGCCACGGGACAGGGCTGCAAGGGACAAGGACCCAGCTTGTGTAGGGAGCAGCCAGGTGCAGGCCACAGCCTCCACAGCTCCGGGCCTCCACACAGTCAGGTCCTGTCTCCTTTTCCAGGTGGACAAAGCCAGCTTTGAGAACACTCTGGAAGCTTCAGCATCAGACCTCAAAGCAACTGTGGTGAGTCCTGTCCCCTCTGCTGGCACAGTGAGGGGCACACTGGAGAGGTTGAATCAGTGGGACGAAGGATGTGCTCGTTGTCTCTTCACCACTGTGGCAGGACCTGAGACACAGTTATGGAAACATGATCTGGGCTCAGTTTCAGGGATCCCATTCAAGGTTGTGCATCTAGCCCGTGGTTTTGGGGCAGAGGCTGTGGTGGCCTGTCGTGGGGTAGAAAAGACTGCACTCATGGCTGCTAGGGACACTGGAACACAGCGGCCCCAGTCAGTCCCAGCCCCTCCATGTACTCTGTCCAGTGCTGCCCACCAGAGGGTGAGGACAAGGTGGGGTCAGAGCCTCATGACCCCATCATCTCCCATACGTCTTAGCACAGGAGCCCACAGTACACACAGGTGATGAGAGGACCCTACTAGCCTATTGTGGGGGTTTGGGGTGGGGGCACCATGTGGTGGGCCCTGGCTTGGGGCCAGACAGAGAAGGCAGGTGTGCCTTGCTCAGAAAGTTCTGGAACGTTGCAGAGGATCCAAGGATGAGCTCGGAGTGGCAGTGACCTGGGCAGCAAGGAGTGAGGTCCCCAGGGCAGAGACATCTGCAGTCTGCTCTCCTCCAGGCTGTGTCACAGGGGGACTCGGTCCCCTCAAGCCTTTGCTCATAGGAATCTCCTGTGTCTCCTGCTCCACCCTGCAAGTGGTTGGCACAGTGGCCGGCACAGTGGCCACATTGCTGGGTGGTTGGGCCAGGATTCAGACTGAGACCTGGAGTGTGGGGCCAGACATAAAGCCATGTGTGGGGATTAGTCAGGCCTGAGCTCGGCACTGGGTGTGCCGTGTGCGGTGGTGAACACCCTGTCTTCTCTCCCACACAGGAGGATGGTGGTGACACTCCCTCGGAGGCAGGTACTGCTAAGACAAGCGTCCCTGCTTTAAGCTGTTGTCTGTTCCCAGCTGTATTATATAAGTGGCTGGTGGTGGCTGCTCCAGTTGCACAGAACCAGAGATTGGAAAGCCAAGCATCACCAGATCTGCGCACGTGCAGTGGTGACTTGAGGGTGGCCGTGGGCACATGCTACTCTAATCCAGCCATGCACAGTGGCTGAGTGACCCCTGCTCGGCCATGCCACGCACCAAACAGATCTTGTGATACTGCGCCCTAGCCGTGGGAAGTGGGCAGTTGAGGCAGGCTGAGGCTTCCATTCTGCCACCCCAGAAGCATCCAGAAGACAGAGACGGAGTTGGCCTGAAGATTACATACATTGCATCCACTCTGGGTTGTGTGTCCTTTTGATTGAAGAACCACTCTGTCTGCCACTCTGTCCTTCAGTGGGGCCATAGCCTGGAGCAGCACTTAAAGCCTTCAGAGCCACTGTCCAGCGCCGGGCTGGGGCTTCAGCACCACAGACAACACCAGGGCCGGAGCTTGGAAGGCTGCGGAGCAGTGTTGTAGGCGAGGGAGGCTCGGCCTGGGCAGAGCCCAGTGGCGGGCAGGTAGCACTACAGCGGGTTTTCCAATCTCTGTAGTAGCAGTGGGCATGGTGGCAGCACCTCGCCCTAGCCGCACTTGTCGTTGCTTTGTTTCCCTGGTGATTAAACCTTTGCCATTCTATTCCCGTTAAATCCGTAGAAAATGAGAAAATACTCGACATTTTGGGGGAAACTTGTAAATCTGAGCCAGGAAAAGAAGAAGGTTCGGAGCTGGAGCGGCCCTTTGCCCAGGCCCCAAGTAGCGTGGGGCCGGACAGGAAGGCAGCGGAAGAAGAGGACCTATTTGAGAGCTGCGGCCCCGCGGAAGAGGAAGAAGAGGAAGAAGAAGAGCAGGAGGAGGAGGGAGATTTAGCTTTGGCCCCCGGCGAGGCCGAGTCTGCGCGTGCTCAGGCTCGATGTCAGTGGAGCGAGGTGGACGCCCCGTTAGCGGTAGTGAAAAGGGAGGCGGCGGAGCCGGGCGGAGGCACAGGCGCAGTTGGAGGCACAGTTGGAGGCGCAGTTGGAGGCGAAGCCGGGCCGGACCGCGGGCCTGTAGGGCCCGAGGAGCCAGTTGAGCAGAGTAGCATGGCCGCCGAGCTCATGGACGCCGCCAGCCAGGAGCTGGCGCGACCCCCAGCTGCCCTGAGCCCCGAGCTGCAAGATAGCAAAGACGACGTGAAGAAGTTTGCTTTTGACGCTTGTAATGACGGCCCTGCGGCTCCTAAAGAGTCCTCAACCAGTGAGGGCGCTGATCAGAAAATGAGGTTGGTTGTTTCTCAGTCCCAGAGCGACGCTCTCTCCTCCCCATCCACTAGCGCCATGCACGAGCTGAAGGCCAGATGGCAGCCCCGCTGCCTGGCCAGCTCCACACACACCACCATCTCTGTGCAGTATTAGCGGGTTGATTGGATTGTTCCTTGGCTCAACCTCCCAGGGTTGTATTCTTAAACTGTTAACCATTACTGTCAGCTTAATTGGATTAATTGGATTGACCGTTAAGAATCTGACATTGTATTTTGGGGGTCATAAGCCAGCAAAGGTGTCTGTCAAATTTTTATTTCAGACTAATTTCCTGGTAGGTATTCCATCTGAGCACATTCATGCTTTAAAATTGAATTCACTTTTGGATGATTCCCGTCATGAATAACACTGATTTTTGTCTATAGCTTTTTTAAAGAAGAAAAGGACATAAAGCCAATTGTTAAAGAAGAAAAAGGTATGATTTTCCCATTCGTGTGCTGCAGTGGGGTGATGTGGGCAGATGGTGGGGCCTCAAATTCCGCTCTTTGCCAACTGTCCTGGGCATGTTCCCAAGAGCCATTCTCTGCATGTAGTGTCCAGTGTGGACATCCCAGGCTAGCACTGCTGGGCAGGAAGGCTTCCACAGCTGTAGTATGATG
The DNA here is from genome assembly GCA_009823505.1 of Rhizomys pruinosus. Lineage (NCBI taxonomy): Eukaryota > Metazoa > Chordata > Mammalia > Rodentia > Spalacidae > Rhizomys > Rhizomys pruinosus. The sequence continues at coordinate 1,317,352 of VZQC01008227.1, read as the reverse complement.
AGAGCCGTTGGGCGACATCTGTCATGACACATCACTTTGCTTGTTTCTGGAGTAAAGAGGCAGCCTTTGGGAAAGGGCTTGCTGTGTTAGCGCAAGGCCCCAAGTTTGCATCTGAGCTCCATGTGAAAAGCTAATCATGGTGCTGTGCACCTATGACCCTAGCCTGGAAGGAACAGTGGGCAGTTCCCCAAGATCAGTAGCCAGACAGCCTGGCACAGTCAGTGCCCACCAGGTTCATGAAGCCCTGGCTCAGAAAAGAGCATAGATCACACCTTTAGTCCTGCAGTCTGAGCTCTTTCAGTTCAAGTCCAGCCTGGTCTACATGGCGAGTTTTAGGCCAGCTGGGATTACAGGGAGACCGTGTTTGGGGGGGGGGGTTGGGACAGTGGAGGAAGACACCTGACGTTGACCTCTGATGTCTAAGTACGTGCATTTCCACAGGTACAGCGTGCCTTTGCACCCAGCACACACTGAACCTTGCTGCTCCTGGCCACGCACCCCCCCCTCTTCCCCACGTGGCTGTCTTTGCACTTGCTGGGCAGGCTCTGGGCCAGGCTGCCCTGGGAAGCCATCACACTTAGCCTTGGTGACACCTGATGCCTCCCTCTCCCCAGGCCGTGGGGGCAGCAGCTTGGGAAGGAACCTGTGGGTCAGTGGACTGTCGCCCACCACACGTGCCACCGACCTCAAGAGCCTCTTCAGCAAGCACGGGAAGGTAGGGCTCCACGCCCAGGCAGGGTCTGGACAGCAGTGTGTCTGCATTCCCCATCTTGGCCTGGAGGCCTGTTTCCTTTTGTCCTTGCGGAAGGTGGACCCAGGGAGCAGTGTGCAGCCCCAGCACCCACCTGAGCTACAGCTGCAGCCGCTGTTTTGTTTTTAATTTTTTTAACATTTTAAAAATTTTTTATTTTTTATGTGTATGAACGTACTGTCTGCGTGCGGGTTTGTGCACCCATTTCGTGCAATGCTGCAGAGGTCAGAAGAGGGCGTCAGATTCCCTTGGAATTGGAGCCAAAGACGGTTCTCAGCCACCATGTGGGTGCCGGGGATCGAACCCAGGTCCTCTGCAAGAGCAGTCAGCACTCTTAACCGATGGGCCATCTCTCCTGCCCCATGTTTTTAATTTTTGAGATAAGCTCTTACTATGTAGCCTTAAGGCTTCTCCCATAGACCAGCTGGCCTCAAGTGTGCATGGACTCTCTTTTCCTGTGTGCTGGGATGACAGACTCACACCTCCATTGTCTCCCTTGCCCTGTGTGAACTTTTCATCTTTAGACGGGGTGTCATTAAGTTCCACAGGCTAGCCCCGAGCTAGTTCTTCCTCCTGTGGCCTTTGGGGCAGCTGGGATAACAGACTTGTGCCAGCATGCACCAGGTCCTGGGTTCCAGACCCAGCAGCCCATAGACCAAATGAGATCCCAGCCTTCAGGTGGTGGAGGTAGGATTGTTCATATGAGGTCACCTCAGCCATTTAGGAAGTTTAGAGGCTGGCCTGGGCTGCATCAGAACCTCGTTCAGCATAGTACCCTTGTGCCCTGGCTCTGCATCCATGGTACGGAGAGGAAGGGACTCGACTCATGTGAACTCTACCTGGGGATGAGTGGGGACTGTGGACTCCCAAGGGCTGGGCTGCTTCCTGCCTGTTCCAGTCTAAAGCAGCTGCTGAGGGCTTCGGCCTTCCTCTCCTGCAGCTTAGAGCTACAACGTGCTGGTGGGCGAGCCCCGTGGCTGCGAGGAGCCCACAGCAGCAGAGACATTCACTTCTTAGCTCCCCTGGGAACTATCAAGATGGGAAAAAACGCGCCCTGCTGTGCTGGCAGGCTAAGCACTGGGTGCCATGGCTGTCCCAGTCCCGGAGGTCCAGGGCACTCTTGCTGTTCAAAGATCATGTGGGAACGTGGGGACCTAAGGGTGGGATGGCTGAGATGGGGTGGCGTCCTTCAGCAGTGGGTAGGACGGCTCTGAAACCATAGGACTGAGTGTTCAGTTGGCTGCAGGGAGTGTGCAGCCAGGACGTGGTGTGCTATGGGGATGAGGACAGGCTGCAGGTGAAATGGAGACATTCCCGCAGGCTCGGTGGCCAGGGCAGTATGGTCTGCACACCTGCTCTGGCACCTTTGCTGGGCTTCCCTCGGTACCTGGAGGTCTCCAGGGGTCTCTGGCTCCTGCTGCGCCAGCTCTGTGTCTCTGCTAGCCCCTTCTTCCCTGCCTTCTACCCTTTGCCTGTTGAGCTTCTGGATGCTGCTAGGCACATCCTACATCTGCAAGTGATGTACAGCGGGCTCTGGTTGGTGTGCAGTGGGCTACTGAGGGAGGAGGTGTCCTGTAGCCCCTTCCCAAGCCACTCTGGCCCTGATTCGTGGTATTTGGCTGTTTCTTTAGCAATTAAGTTTGAAAGAGACTCAGACCCACTTGTGGTGTGGTTGCCGTCCCCGTCCCCGTCCCCGTGTTGTGTCGTCCGTGATCCTTCTGATCCTGGATTGGGGCCGTTGTAGAGGGCTCTGGGTTTCCCGGGCTTTTGCTTTTCCTGGCCTTCCTTGGGGTCAAGCTGTGGATTTTGTGGTTTAGGCTTTCCATTGGTTCGTATCGGGGTCTGGCTTGGGGGCCCTGGCTCCCCCTCCCCAGACAGCTTGCTCTTCCCATCCTGGTTCATTCCGGTGGCTTCTGCTCTGTCTTCAAGCTCCCAAGTACCTGTGACCCCTGTTGCTCCCCTTGGGCATGTAGAAATGGTGTCAGTTCTGCTTAGTAGCAGTCACTAGATCCAGGAGGAGCGGCCAGGTCAGCAGATGGTGGGGTCAGGCCCTCTGCGCCCTGAATGTCTGAAGGTGCCAACTGTGCCCTTTCTCTTGAAGGTTGTCGGGGCCAAGGTGGTCACCAACGCTGGCAGTCCTGGGGCTCGTTGCTATGGATTCATCACCATGTCCACGTCTGATGAGGCCACGAAGTGCATCAGCCACCTGCACAGGACTGAGCTGCATGGGAGGATGGTCTCTGTAGAGAAGGTGAGGTTCTTAGTTACCCACACTGATGCTTGGCAGCCATGAGCTTCCAGGTCACCGTATCTTGTTCTGTTCCAGGTCAAAACTGAGCCCTCTGGGAAGAAGCTGGCAGATAGCAAAGCCTATGACACCAGGGAGAAGCTGCCTGGGGCCAACAGGTCACAGCCGGTAGAGATCAAGATGGAGAGGTACGCAGACATAGCACCCCTGTGCTGGGGTCCCCTCGCCAGTCAGTGTGCAGACAGGCAGTGCCAGGATGTCCTTCCAGCAGACCTGAAGTGGAGGCTATGTCCTCTCACCCTGTGCTCAGTGCCCCACATCCCAGCATCATGCAGCTCCCACAGACCCAACCCCAACCCTGCACCAGCTGCACCTCTATGGTGCTGACAGATGCCAGGCTCTGCCACACTGCCCTGTGGTACCTGGTGCAGCTCAGAACTTATTTTCACCCAGAGCCATGGTGCATTTATCATACAAATAGAACTGGGCACAGACCTGGAGGACACCTGGAGGCTTCTGTTCTGTCACCATCAGGGCCTCTCTTGGAGCAGGTGGATCCTCACGTGTGGCAGTGGCTGTGTGTGGGTGCTGTGAGCAGGGCGAGCTGTCACGAGGGTGAACTGGGCTGGAGATCAAGTCCAACAGGCCATTAACAGCCTCAATGCATGGGAGGGAGGGAGGGCCACTCTGTCACACTGAGGACCAGTGATGAGTGTCCTACGGCCCTGAGCCCATGTGCGGGGAAGAGATGGGCCAAGGTGTGAGGCTTGACCCTGTGTAGACAAGAGGTGTGGGCGCTGGGGGCTGCTGGGATTGGAATAAACACGTTTATTAGCGATGCTGCCCAGGGTTCTGCCGATTAAGGATTAAATGTCAGGAAAGAAGACTTAAGGGCTCCCAGATGAGGCCCCATAGGATACCTAGGAAGTTGGGGTGTCTTCCTGGGGTGCCCACTGTTAGTCACAAGAACAGAGACAGGTGGACAGAGTATACAGGGAAAGTCCAGGGCAGCCAAGCGGTCAGTCTACAGCTGCCTGGAAGGGAGAGGCACCAGGGAAGGGGCAGGGCCCACAGCTCTGCCATCCACCGGGGGGGGGAATAGTTCACTAGTGGGAGTGTGTGCCCAGGGGGGGGATAGTTCACTAGTGGGAGTGTGTGCCCACAGCTCTGCCATCCATGGGGGGGATAGTTCACTAGTGGGAGTGTGTGCCCACAGCTCTGCCATCCATGGGGGGGTAGTTCACTAGTGGGAGTGTGTGCCCACAGCTCTGCCATCCATGGGGCGGGTAGTTCACTAGTGGGAGTGCGTGCCCACAGCTCTGCCATCCACGGGGGGGGTTCACTAGTGGGAGCGTGTGCCCACAGCTCTGCCATCCATGGGGGGGGTAGTTCACTAGTGGGAGTGTGTGCCCACAGCTCTGCCATCCAGGGGGGGGTAGTTCACTAGTGGGAGTGTGTGCCCACAGCTCTGCCATCCACGGGGGGGTAGTTCACTAGTGGGAGTGTGTGCCCACAGCTCTGCCATCCATGGGGGGGGTAGTTCACTAGTGGGAGTGTGTGCCCACAGCTCTGCCATCCGTGGGGGGGGTAGTTCACTAGTGGGAGCGTGTGCCCACAGCTCTGCCATCCATGGGGGGGATGTTCACTAGGGGAAGTGTGTGCCCACAGGCCAGGGAGGAAGCTCCAAGCTATAGTCAGCCAGTTTAAAAGCCTTGTCAGACTCCTGGGGAGTGTGCAGGCAGCAGGGGATTCTGGGGAGGAAAGGCGCGTGTCTTAGGTGAACCCAACTTCCTAGAGAGCCTGGGTCCTTGACCTGCCCTTTTGGGTCACCTCTGAAGCTGGGGCACCCCTGCTTCATGCCTGTTCCACACACCTTTCCTTTAGTAGACACCTCATTGGCTTCTGTGCTGCAGTAGGTGTGTCTGGCCCTGATATTCCCTGTGAGTGGACACACTAGAAAGACCTGACTCTACTGAGTTCTAGGAAGCTAGATTCACACACCGTGTGAGGATAGCACCAAGATCAGCTCTGTCCTGCTGCGCTCTGAGCATGTGTAATGATGCTGATGTACTATGTCCCACCTTACTCCCATGTGATGCCTAGTCTTGGACTATTTTGGCACTGTCTTTGTAGTCTGGATTGGTACTAGAGCTTGAGATCTTATACTTCCTCAGTCTCCCCAGTGCTAGCTAGTGGGAGAGGCTTACATTCAAGTTAAAATAATTTTTATTTGGGGCTAGAGAGACAGCCTAGCGGTTAAGAGCACCAACTGCTCTTGCAGAGGACCTGGGTTTGATCCCCAGCACCCACATGGCAGCTAAGAACCGTCTGTAACTCCAATTCCAGGAGAACTCCAGTTCCAGGGGAATCCGAGACCCCCTTCTGACCTCCAAGGCATTGCACAACATGGGTGCACAAACCTACGTGCAGACAGTACATTCATACACATACAAAAATAAAATAAAAAAATTTTTTTTGCCAGGCGTGGTGGCGCACACCTTTAATCCCAGCGCCCAGGAGGCAAAGGCAGACAGATCTCTGTGAATTCAAAGGTAGCCAGGTCTACATAGCGAGCTCCAGGCCAGCAGGTGCTACAAGGAGACCCTGTTTCAAAACAAACAGAAAAATCTTTAGCTTGGAATATTGCTCAGGACAGACCGCCCATGTAGCACACACAAAGCAGTGGGTCCCATCCCCAGCCATGGTGCATGTGCCATCGTCTAGCCACTGACGTGCAGGCAGTCATTCAGGGCCAGCCTGGCTGTGAGTTCGTATCACAGTTGGGGAGTTCTGGGTGCAGCATGGCCCCCTAGTACTTATATGGCTGTAGCACAGCTTGGGTGGGAGTGGGGAGGCTGAAGGAGGGTGGGCACCCTGGCATCAGGTCTTTCTCTCACGTCATAGCAGTCAGGGCTAGTGGCTGTGTGGAGGCTGCTGTCACCCCTGATGTTCTTACCATGTGTTAACAGAACTGTGATCAAGAAGGAAGAGAGGGGTGAGAAAAGGCCTGAAGACATCAAAAAGGAGGAAGACTCAGATGAGTTGAGACTAGGAGCCGAGCACACTCGAGTCACCAAGTCAGGTGGGCAGGCTGTGAGCGGGAGTCTGTGGACACATGGAAGCACATGAGTTCCGAGAGGCCGATGTGTGCCTTGTGTCAGCCCTGGCCAGTGATGGGCCAGATGTTCCTCTTTCCCAAGTTGGGCCTAGTGGATCAGGCTATGGTCCCAGCTGCTCAGGAGGTTGAGGCAGGGGGATTGCAGGCTTGAGCAGCTGACCCAGATACCTGTCACAATGCCACAACAAAATGTACGAGCAGGACCAAAGCATAGGTAGGGCTGGAGTCCTGGTAGCACCACAGGAGAGAATGCGAGGCAGACAGTGAGGCTGTCCTCACATAGGTGCTTAGTACTCGGGAGCCTGGTCTGAGGGAGCGGGAGGAACTGCTCAGGTGCAGGGCCGCATTTATGCCATACAGCAAACAAGCCCTGGCCACCATCCAGTACCCACTGGTTGAGGCAAGACTGGGGGTGGCAGCGTGATGAGATGCTCCCAAACTCCTGTCCTGTGGCAGCCCATGCCTTTGCTGATTTCCCTATTTATTGTATATGTCCACACCATGCTTGAAGAAGCCTCATATGGCTCCATATATAACGAGGTGGTTGGGCAGCCCCTTGGGACACTCAGATGTGTCCACACCTGAGACCTGGGGCTCCTGGGGTGTGAGGAGCAGGGACGACCATCTGGAGATTAGTCAGCCACTGTTGGGTGCCCACAAACACTCATCGGGGCCACAAGGTGGACACTGCTGACCGAGGGGTGTGCCCTCCAGATGTGCTCATGGCTGCTGACAGAGGGGGTGCCCTCCAGATGCGCTCATGGCTGCTGACAGAGGGGGGTGCACTCCAGATGTGCTCATGGCTGCTGACAGAGGGGGGTGCCCTCCAGATGCGCTCATGGCTGCTGACAGAGGGGGGTGCCCTCCAGATGCGCTCATGGCTGCTGACAGAGGGGGGTGCCCTCCAGATGCGCTCATGGCTGCTGATAGAGGGGGGTGCACTCCAGATGTGCTCATGGCTGCTGACAGAGGGGGGTGCCCTCCAGATGTGCTCATGGTTGCTGACGGGGGGGTGCCCTCCAGATGTGCTCATGGCTGGCTGTGCTTTCCCCACAGGAAGCAGAGGTGCTGAGCGCATGGTTGTGATGGACAGGTCAAAGGGTGAGCCAGTCATCAGTGTGAAGACCACACGCAGGTTGGAGGACAGGGTGAGCAACACCTGCCCCAGTGGGGTGGAGTGAGGCAGCTCTGAAGGCTGCAGGAGCGCTGCCGGCTCACGGAGCCCTTCCGCGGGGGGCTCTGGCCTTGAGCCATGTGAACCAACGTGCGGAGCAGAAGTGGGTCTTGGAGCAGCGTCCGCGCAGCGCTTTACCTGGGATCCTCTGTCCCTGTGCCCCGCCTGTAAAAGGGGTACTGCCACCGCCTAGCCAGCTTCACTTCTGGGGCTCAGGGCTGTGGCACCCAGCTCCATCCTTGATGAGAGTGAGCCCGGGTGAAGCCCAAACGTAGATTCCTAGAACCAGCCTCAACCTCAACATCCAGAGGGTCCCCTGTAAAGAGCATAGCACCCCAGAAACCAATGTGTGCCATGAACTTGCACTGTAAGAGCAAGACAGCGTGCTACTGCTGGGATAAAAGCGTGTGCCACTGCACCCCCTTACGGGTGCTCTTTTTTCTTTAATTTTACTAAGCTGGGGGCGTCCAGGTTGCTGAGACTCTGAGAAGTAGTGGTGTGGCCCATCAGCATCTTGTGCTTTGGCGAGTTGTTGACGCTGAGATAGTAGTTACAAGGTGACACACCAGGCCCAACAAGTCCCCCGCAGACATGGACTGCATGGTTAGAAGTGTTCCCCGTGTGCTCTGGAAGGTTACAATAACTTTAGAAGACTGCGAAGGGGCTACAGATGATGCCCGGGGATAGCACAGACCCCAACCCAACCTCTGTAGGAAGCACGGCTAGAGTGTGCTATTCTAACAGGATGTAGCCCAGGTTAACCTTGAACACACAGAGATCCACCTGCCTCTGTTGGGGTTGAAGGCATGTGCCACCACACCAGAGAGATGTGTGTTTTTTTAGGCAAGGTCCCACTGTTCAAGGCTCTCGGGCTGCCTAGAACTCACTGTAGCACAGGCTGGCTTCTCACTGGAGTCCTCTACTAGGGTAGCAGAAAAGAACACCCTTGTGTGAGGTTAGAACCAGCTCCACTCAGGTCCCTACTAACTGGTTGGTTTGTGGTGAAATCTCTGAAGAGCCTCCAGCACTCAGGAGGCTGAGGCAAGGGGTGGCTTGTCTCTGGGCGCACTGGGCTGCCCCCAGATGCACCTGCCGGCTGTCTCACGTTGCCTCCTTGCCTCCTTTCTGCTCTGCAGAGCTCCAAGAGTCAGGACCGCAAGTCCGAGAGCCAGAAAAAAAGGGAGATCCTGTCCTTTGACAAGATCAAGGAGCAGAGGGAGCGAGAGCGCCAGAGGCAGCGGGAGCGGGAGATCCGGGAGTCGGAGCGGCGGCGGTGAGCGGCGGGCAGGCAGAGCGGCTGAGCTGGTGACTGGCAGTGAGCAGGGCTGCTGGAGGCTCATTCTGCTGGCTTTGGGCCCGGGGAGGAGGTGCCTGGTGCCTGCCAGCCTAGGCATGGGGTGTCCCTTCTGCTGAGCACACATCAGGCCAGGCTGCCATGCCTGCCCCTGCTCTGCCACTTTTGGTGACTCATGACACAGGGACCCTGCTGGCCTCCTCTGCCAGCCATGTATTCTGACTCCTTTCTCTAGGGGATGTGCTGGCCACCATCCAGGTATGAGGGACAGTGACACTCCCAGCATCCACGGAGAGGCCTGGCCACCAGTCTGGGCCTGTGTGTGCCATGCATCCGTGGCCTTCCATGGGTGGGAGGCAGGACCTGTGGCTGATGACCACTAAGGTCCTGAGGTTCCTGGATGGCACACCCTGGCCGTGGCCTCCCCGTGTGACCCCTGACCACTGCGTGCCTGCAGGGAGCGGGAACAGCGGGAGAGGGAGCATCGGCTGGATGCCTTCCACGAGCGGCGGGAGAAGGCGCGGCTGCAACGCCAGCGACTGGAGCTCGAGTGTCAGCGGCAGCGCCTGGAGAGGGAGCGGCTGGAGCGGGAGCGGCTGGAGCGGGAGCGCATGCGAGTGGAGAAGGAGCGGCGCAAAGAACAGGAGCGCATCATGCGGGAGCGGGAGGAGCTGCGGCGCCAGCAGGAACGGCTGCAGGCTGAGCAGGAGAGGCGAACCCTGCGGCCCTGTGACCCAGATGCCGGGTAAGGCCTGTGCCAGCCCCGAGGGCCTGGGGTGCCAGGTAGATTGCGCCTTGGTCTGCCCTGTGTCCATAGCGGTGCTGTCTGTGCGGCACTGGCCACAGGGTGGCTGGTAGCTCCTGGAGCCCGGCTGCACGACTGCCTGCACTCGGAGTCGGTAGTGAAGCTGAGAGGGAGAGGCGGGAGCCCCAAGTGACCTCAGAGCCACTGGGTTGGGTCCCCAGCATTGTTGCTACCTGAGAACAAGGCCAGCAGTGGTAGCTCACTCCCAGCAGCAGCCCCGGCGCACAGGGGGCTACAGCAGAGCTAACGTTCTCACCCTGCAAACACAAGCAGGAGAGACGATGCCAGGGACGATGCCTTCTGGCCAGAGGGGAAGCGCGCAGCCGTGGAGGACAGGTGTTTCCCCCGGCCTGACCACCACTTCCACAACTTCGACCACCGAGAACGCGGCCGGTACCAGAGCCCTGTTGCAGACAGGTCAGTGACCTGCGGTCTCATCAGGTGTGGGACGGGCAGTCCCTGGTGTTCCTATAGAGTTGGAGCTTGACAGCAGGCCAACTGGACAATGACAAAGGCCATGCCAGGCTAATCCAGGATCCCCACAGCCAGCCTGTAGTGTCTGTGTGGTGGCTCTGCCACCCGTGTCTCCCTGTGGGTGCTGGAGAACAAACACGGCCTGGCCTGTTCTTACAGGCAACGTTGCAGGTTGAAGGGAGGCAGCCACTGGCCCTGGACGCTTGGGACACCTCCTGGCTGGGCTTGGCCTGTGTGCTCCACTGTCACACTGCCCCCACTGTCACCATAGCCTCCCAGACTGAGCAGGACCAAGTCACTCTTGAGATGGAGCAGGGGCTGCGGCTGGCAGTGCTGTGGCCGTGTGGCCAGGTCTCCACTTGACCTCTGCCCAGGACTCAGATTGGCTGGCACCTCATCCCCAACTTTCCCCAGTGTAGGTGTGGGCGTGTGGGGGAGACTGTGTCCTTCAGGGCTCTTGGGGTCTCCCCAGCTGTAACAGCAGTCCCCTGTCCTCTTTGCAGGGGGGATGGTGCCCGGCCAGTGATAGGCGAGCAGGATGGGCAGGTGAGTGGCACCCTGCATGCTGTGGGGAGGGTCAGCGATGGGCTTTCACAGTGGGAAAAGCCCAGCCTGGTGGGAAGGGAGGGTGTCCTGCAGTGCCCGCTCGGGAAGGCTGGGCACTTCCACCACATGTCAGCCAGAGCCTGGGTGTCAGCAAGTGTCTGGGTGGCGTACATGCAGCAGGCATCACAGGCTGACCTTGCAGTAGGGATGGGCAGGGGCCCAGCATGGGGAAGGGGGCAGCCTGCGGGTATGGGACCCCAGAGCATTGCCCTGTCCCTCCCGTGCCTTCTAGAACTGCCTGGAAGACCGCCTCTGCGGGGACTTGCAGGACAGCTGGGGTGGCTGCAGATCCGACGAGAGACTGCGTGAAGGCCGGGGGTCGCCCCCTCCCCCCAGGTGGGGCCTCTGCAGCAGCCTGCATAGGCTTTGGGTCACTGGCAGCAGCAGCCCTAACTTGGCATGGCAGGGAGGCAGGTCCCTTGGGTGTGACACCTTGCGCCCATCCACTGGGTTGGGCCAGGACCTGAGACCCTGCTGTGTCCTGGGTGGAGGCACTGTGCTTTGATTTGAGGCCACTGTCACTGTGGAGCCCAGGCTGCCAAACACACCTGCCAAGGACCCTGCTAAGGGACTGGTGACAGTGCACAGCCACCAGTGTTGGCCTTTTATCCCCCAAAGCATTGTCACCTCTAAACAGCTGCACCTCAGTGCATCCAGACCCCACACCCACAGTCCTCGATCTCTCAGAGTCCCCTGTTGTGCCTGGCGTGGCATCCTACACTGTGGCCTTCTGTCTGGGTCTCACTGAGCACGTCTTCATTCCCTGCATGCTATGGCGTGTGCCTACCTGAGCACTGTCCACAGCACCCTCCTTGTGTGGACCCCAGCTGTGGACCTCTGGTCTGGCTGGAACCCGCCATGGCTTGTTGGGGCTCCATTGTGTGATGAGCCTACGGGGTGGCTGCTGTTTCCACCCTGGAGCCTGCGTTTAGGTCCCCGTTCAGCTCCACGTGCCTGTGAAGATCCCCTCGAGTCGGTCACCTGCCTCCTCCCCTGGAGCCAGAAGCTCAGGACTTGCGTCCTGCTGTGCCGGGAGCACGCGGACCAACCATGTGTCACTTTCTGTTTGGCAAAGGAGCAGCCGAGAGTGGATGGGACACAACCCACAGCTGGAGGGGCAGCAGGTGCCCACGTGGCATGGTACTGTGGACACAGGGGTGCCAGGCTATGAGCCCGTGCGGTGGCAAGGTACCAGGAAAGGGAGGGAGGACAGGAGGGGAGAAGATGGGCGGGGGCGGGGGGGCAATCAGAGGGAACAAGACAAGTGGAGGGGCCATTTCTCCTGCAGGTGCTGAGCGGACTGTGCAGGGGTCTGGGGGGCCGGGACACGCAGTGGCAGCCCGTGGCAGCGTGGCCGGGTAAGAGTCAGTGCTGCTGCCTCCCTCCCTCCTGCGTGTCTGCGTTCACGGGTGGCATCAGTGAAACCCGCGGGCCCTGTGCAGCTGGCACTGCGGGCACTCGGCGCACTGCGGGCACTCGGCGCACTGCGGGCAGCCGGCACAGCCCTCGAGAACCCACTGCCTTTGTTCTTAGGCGAAGCGGCTTTGCACACGGCGGACACTCCCAGGGCCACCTGGTGCCCAGTGGTGGACTGGAAGTTGGTGGCATGGCCAACCAAGACAGGGGTCGAACCCCACATCCTCACCCACACCCCAACCCGTACCCATACTTTACTCACCGCTACTGAAGCCTGGGAAGCTACGCAACTCCGTGTGGGCTGAGCTGCCACTTCACTGGGGGCTCCCTCCTGCTGCGCGGGTCGATGTGAACTCACCTCTCCGTTTTTTTGTTTTTTTAATAAATGTGTTCCTGTCCTGCCATTTGTAACACAGTTTCTGATGAGACATGCTGTGTCCCTTAAAGATCCAGGTTTGTTGGCATGGGCAGGTGGGGAAACTCAGGCACAGGCCCAGCTCCTAGATGTGGAGGTGGCAAAGTGAGGACCAGAGCTGGGGACTGGACAGGGTGGGGTGTCCCGGATGGCCCAGTATAGGAGCAGGGTCCTCAGATTGCACCTAACCCCTGCTCCTGGTCACAAGCCAACTACTGGGTCATCAGGTCCCCACCTTGGGCTGCCCAACTCACCAGGAGCCACTGGCCCACCAGCTGCTATGGGCCTTCGGGGCTTCCGTTTCTCTGCTGTCACAAATCAGCAGGGATCCCACAGTGCACACCTGTCACCCCAGCCCTTGGGACACTGGGCAGCAGCACAAGTCCAGGCCGGCCTGGGCTAGCAAAGACAAAGGATTTGGAGATGCCACTGATGTGTGGGGACCTTAAGGACACGGCTGCAGGCTCCCCTCCAGGACAGAATCCTGGTTGACAAGACAACAGGGATCAGAATGGCCAGTTCTGGGGCCCAGAATCACATGTGCGGTGGGATCATAGCTTCAGTGTGATCGGGTGGAAGGCTCTGGAAGTGGACCTGGCCCTCACCACCACTGTCCCTTTGACAGCTAGGCCGCCTGCATGTGCACAGACTGGCCACAAAACTCCAGACTGCCTTTGCCTCTTCCACACCATCCCAGGCTCCCCTCTGCCGTTTGAGGTTCCTGTCTCCAGACTTCAGCACACTTCCACAGTGCAGCCAGTTTCCCGCCAGTCCACCACATGGCAGCGTTCCAGACTGCTTCAAAACTCAGAAGCACCCAGTGGTTTTCAGATCACCTGGGGATTCTAGGCTGTCACTCTACCTGAGCCACCACCCCAGCCCCTCACTGGGGACTCAAGGCTGTCACTGTACCTGAGCCATGCCCCCAGCCCCTCACTGGGATTCTAGGCTGTCACTCTATCTGAGCCACGCCCCCAGCCCCTCACTGGGATCCTAGGCTGTCACTCTACCTGAGCCACGCCCCCAGCCCCTCACTGGGGACTCTAGGCTGTCACTCTACCCTGAGCCACACCCCCAGACCCTCACTGGGGATCCTAGGCTGTCACTCTACCAAGCATATGTGGGCTCCCCAGGAAAGACAGGACAAGAGCTTTGAAGGGACAGAGCAGGCAGGAATGTTGGGACTGGGGCAGCCATGGCTCTAGTGGGCAGAAGCCACAGGTTTTCATCTTTGGAGGGGAGGACTCGTAACTCCCAGAAGCTCTGAGTGCTTCCCTGGGGCAGGGGAGGGGGTGGACAACAGGACCCATTTCCCAGTGCAATGAGGGGAGAAGAGCTCCCAGGCCAGGCCCTTGATCTCAGGGTTCCTCACCCTACACCAGACCTGGCTACAGAGGGACACCCTGTCTCAGGAAACCACTGGACCAGCCCTGGGGCTCAAGGCAAGGAGGCCCTGGGTCTGACCCAGCACTGTTGAGGCCAGTGGTGAGGATCAGGAGTTCCAGGTCCGCCTGGGTGAAAGTCTCTCGGAGGAGTCTCCACCCCGAGGCACCACCAGGTGGCGCTGAGGGCCATGCTCTGGTCCAGGTCCTGCCCGCCCTCCGCAGCTCCATCCCTCCTCCTGGGGCCCCTGCCTGCCCCCTTGGGACCCATGTTTGTGGTCAGCCTCGGCTATGTAGACAGTCTGAAGCCAGCCCGGGCTACATGAGACTGTCTTTTTTCTTCTCCTTCATTTCCTAAAAGACAGAATGACCCTGGAGACAGGTCTCCACCAATCCTGACAGAGTTTAACCCTTGGGACCCGCATGGTGGAGAGAACTGACCTCCACATGTTGTCCTCTGACCTCCACGGGTTTAAAAAGAAAAGACAAAGCTATGAAGTGTCCAATTGGTGGCCCAGGCCTTTGATTCCCAGCAGTCAGGAGGCAGATCTCTGTGTGCTGGAGGCCAGCCTGGTCTACATAGAGAAGTCCAGGCCAGCTGGGGCTGCAGGGAGACCCTGTCTCAAAAACAACAAAAACCAGAAAGGTGGGGGCTGGAGAGATGGCTCAGCAGTTAAGAGCACCCAGGTTCAGTACCACGTGGGCGCATGGCGGTTAACAAGTGTCTGTACCTCCAGTTCCAGGGGATCCAACAAGTGTCTGTACCTCCAGTTCCAGGGGATCCAACGCCCTCTTCTGGCCTGCACACGCATTGCACAACATGAGTGCACTTACATACATGTGGACAAAACACTCACACATAAATTAATATCTTAAAAAAAGCAAAGCTATTGTTCTGCACAATGAAGAACCCTGAGGTCTAGAATGTTCCAGGTCAGTGCTGAACAGTCTCAGGGTCTTAGAAAGTCAAGACAGTTGAGGACAATTTTCCAAGACATGCTAAACTGCTTTCCTTCATGTGTAAAAAGCATTCAGGAATCAATAACAAACAACAGTAAGAAGAGGAAAATTGGTAAAGGATTGAATGGCTTTTTTTTTTTTTTTTTTTGGTCTTTTTGAGACAGGGTCTCCCTGTGTAGCTCCAGCTGTCCTGGAACTTATTATCTAGACCAGGCAGCTTTGAAGTCACAGAGATCCACCTGCCTCTGCCTCCTGAGTGCTGGAATTAAAGGCTAGTGCCACCACGCCCAGCTTGAATGGCTTTTTTCCATACGGAAATGCAAATATTGTTCCTACAAGTTGGGAGTTTGGCAACCACATGAGCTGAGCTTTTTTGACTGCCAGAACATAGGGATTACCTGAGCTGATTGCCGTCGGTTTCAGTCCTCCTCATTGGTGAGACTATACTACACTCCTTCACTTGGCGATTGCATGATGCCTCCAAAAGATCACCCTGTTGCAGCTGGGGCTACAGGGAGACCCTGTCTCGAAAAGACAAAAAAAAAAAAAACACCCTGTTGGACAGCCTGTGGCCCCCTGACACCTGGCTTCTTTTCATTGTTTGATGAGAATGTCAGAACTAATTGGAACTGGCACCTAACACAGCTCAGGTGTCTCCACAGCTGGGCACGCTGGGCCTCCCTCATAGCAGTGTGGGTGTCATGGGTGAAATGAGATCTTGGTCTCTGGAGGTGGTGGGAGAGCCACAGGCACGAGTTCCTGCAAAAAAATGCAGCCAAGAATGTTCCCTGAAGGAGGCTGGCAGTTTTCCCCCTGTGCGCCCAGAGCTGGCCTCACTGTTAGCTGCAGGTTGAGTAGTAATGACCTGCTGATGCAAACATTTCCCCAGGTGGAAGGGGGCTGGAAGCAGGTGTCCACAGCTGCTCTGAGACACTGAGAGCCTAGAATCCCGGTGAGGGGCTGGGGGCGTGGCTCAGGAAGAGTGACAGCCTAGAATCCCAGTGAGGGGCTGGGGGCGTGGCTCAGGTAGAGTGACAGCCTAGAATCCCCAGTGAGGGGCTGGGGGCGTGGCTCAGGTAGTGACAGCTGGGAATCCCCATGAGGGGCTGGGGGCGTGGCTCAGGAAGAGTGACAGCCTGGATCCCCAGTGAGGGGCTGGGGGCGTGACTCAGGTAGAGTGACAGCCCAGAATCCCAGTGAGGGGCTGGGGGCGTGGCTCAGGTAGAGTGACAGCCTAGAGGCCCAGTGAGGGGCAGGGGGCGTGGCTCAGGTAGAGTGACAGCCTAGAATCCCAGTGAGCGGCTGGGGGCGTGGCTCAGGGTAGAGTGACAGCCTAGAACCCCAGTGAGGGGCTGGGGGCGTGGCTCAGGGTAGTTCCTGTCTTGCTTATACCTTCCCCTATTTTCCACTCCTGGCATTCCAGTGATATTTTTTATGTTGAATAAATATGTTCTCTATCCATTTTTCTTTTTTTTTTTCTTTTTTCTCTTTTTTTAGCTTTTTTAATTTTTTAAATTTATTTTCATATGTGTATGAATGTACTGTCTGCATTTAGGTTTGTGCACCCGTGTCGTGCAATGCCACGGAGGTCAGAAGAGGGTCTTGGATTCCCCTGGAACTGGAGTTCTCCTGGAATTGGAGTTACACATGGTTCTCAGCCTCCATGTGGGTGCTGGGGATCAAACCCGGGTCCTCTGCAAGAGCAGTCGGTGCTCTTAACCACTAGGCTGTCTCTCCAGCCCCTCTATCCATTTTTCTATTCAATTATTGGTCCTTATTGATTTCTGGAAGTGTTTTTTTGTTTGTTTGTTTTGTTTTGTTTTGTTTTGTTGGTCTTTTCAAGACAGGGTCTCCCTGTAGCCCCAGCTGTCCTGGAACTCACTCTGTAGACCAGGCTGGCCTTGAACTCACAAAGATCCGCCTGCCTCTGCCTCCCAAGTGCTAGGATTAAAGGTGTGAGCCACCACGCCCGGCTTCTGGAAGTGTTTTACAAGTTAGGTAAATCAGTCTTTTCTCTCAAATGTTGGGACTTTTTCTTTGGCTCCTTGTTTTCTCGTGTGAAATGTTTGTGTGTAGGTGTTTCATATACATACCTTGTCAGCTATTAATCTTTTAATTAAAGGCTCCTGGGTTTACTGTGCTACAATACACAGAGATTCTTTTTAACTTCCATATTTTCTTCTAGTCATTTTACAAGTTATTTTTCTGAGGAATGCTTCTCAGAGTCTAAGCAGAATTTTTTTGGCTTTAGTCATCTTAAAACCTCCTTGTAAAGCTCTGTGTGAAGTCACACCCTTACCATCCCAGGCCTAGGAGGTGGAGGCAAGAAGATCATGAATTCAGGGTCATCCTGAGCTACATAGTGAGTCTGAGGCTAGCCTGGGCTACATAAGACCCTGTCTCAAAAAAATCATTTTTTTTCAATTCAGTGGTTTTTAAAAATTAAAGAAGTATGTGTAGGTCTGGGGTGGAGCTGGGTGTTAGGATACTTTTCCTAGTCGTTGCAAATAAATTTTTTTTTTTGTCTTTTCGAGACAGGATCTCCCTGTAGCCCCAGCTGTCCTGGAACTCGCTCTGTAGACCAAGGTGGCCTTGAACTCACAAAGATCTGCCTGCCTCTGCCTCCCAAGTGCTAGGATTAAAGGTGTGTGCCACCACACCTGGCCGCAAATTTTTTTTTTAATTTTTTGTTATTTATATTCTCTATATGCGTGTTTTGGCTGCAGGTATGTAAGTGCACCCAAGTCATGCAATGCCCACATAGGACACAAGAAAGCTTGGATTCCCTAGAACTAGAGTTATGGACAGTTGTTAGCAGCCATGTGGGTGCTAGGAATCAAATCTGGGTCCTTGTTAGAACGGCCGGTGTTCTTAACTGCTGAGCCAGCTTTCCTGCCACTGTAAATAATTTTTAAAAAATCATGGGAGAATTTACAGTTTCTTTTCTTCACTAGGAAGTTCTCACTTGCATATAATTTTTCCTTCTTTCTTTTTCTTTTCTCTATAGAGTCAAAATCAATACCTTCCAGAATATTCTCTCAGCATAACCATTCCTGAGGGCAGGTCCCAAGCCTGGTGAAGTATTTTCACCCAAAAGGATATCATCTTTTTTTTTTTTTTCCATCGTATCATCACTGAAAGGGATATCATCTTACAATGGCCAAGTGGCCACTGGAGTCAAGGGCAGACTTAGTACACCACAGGTCAAGGCCCCGTCCCAGGCAGCAGAACCAGTCAGTCCTGTCTGGGCAGCCAAGGCAATCCAGGGAAGGCTTTAAGGAAGAGGCAGCTTGCTTGGGGAAGCCTGATGGAAGATGGCACTGGGGCCCGAGAAAAGAACACACAAAAGGCTGTCCTGTCCTAGGCCAGCTCTGTGTCTGCTGGCCACAGTGCCAGTCCCTGTCCATCTAGGCTCAGGCCAAAGCTTGTGACTGGTGATGGAGTGCTGGACTCTTGCACACCCGCTAAAGCCCCAGCTCCAAAGGCCACAGGTTCCCCCAGCCCAAATCCTAGGAGATCTGTGTCCACCATGGAGGCCAGGAGCACAAGGCTGAGAGTCTGTGTCCTTGGTGTCCCCTACTCCCAACTAGGTGATGTCAGAGAGCAGGGCTCAAGACTGAAGTTTCTCTGGGGTCCACCAGAACAAAGCTAGACCAGACAGGGATTAGGGATGAGTTTGAGAATGTACCTGGGGAAGGAAAGGGAGGGTGGGGTGCGGGGTCCCCATCACACTCCTTGTACAGCCCTCCCTGCTACCTCTGCCCTGGCTGTGTGCCCCTGGCTCTCTTCTAGCCACAGGGTCTCCTCCCTTTTCCTTCCAACTCTCCAGGCTCAGTCCCGTCCTCTGCCTGGGGCCTTTGCACATCGTCCAGGGACTAATCCAGGAAGGTTTGCTGCGGATGCCTGGGCCGGGGCCAGGCTGATTCCGCCTCCAGTGGGCTGCTCCTCGGCCTGCGTGCCTGGGCTGGGCGGAGGCGGCGGCCCAGCCGGTTTGGCCCGTGTTGCCCACGGGGCCGGAGGTTCGCAGGCGCCATGAAGGGGCTGCGTCGCGGGCTGTCGCGCTGGAAGCGCTACCACATCAAGGTGCACCTGGCGGACGAGGCGCTGCTGCTGCCGCTGACCGTGCGACCCCGGGACACGCTGAGCGATCTGCGCGCGCAACTGGTGGGTCAGGGCGTGAGCTCCTGGCGCAGGACCTTCTACTACAACGCGCGGCCGCTGCTCGACCACCAGACGCTGCGGGAAGCGCGGCTGCAGGACGGCGCGGTGCTGCTGCTGCTCAGCGACCCGCGGTGACCGCAGGGGCCAGCCAGCTGGGAGGTGGCTGGGACCTGGGCTGGGATCTGGGATGGGACGTGGGCTGGGATCTGGGCTGGGATCTGGGCTGGGACCTGGGCTGGGACCTGGGCTGGGATCTGGGCTGGGTCCTCGGCTGGGTTCTGGGCTGGGATCTGGGCTGGAACCTGGGTTGGGTTCTGGGCTGGGATCTGGGCCGGAACCTGGGCTGGGACCTGGGCCGGGATCTGGGCTGGACCTGGGCCAGGATCTGGGCTTGGACCTGGGCCAGGACCTGGGCCGGGACCTGGGCCGGGATCTGGGCCGGGATCTGGGATGGGACCTGGGCTGGGATCTGGGATGGGACCTGGGCTGGGACCTGGGCTGGGACCTGGGCTGGGACCTGGGCTGGGATCTGGGATGGGACCTGGGCTGGGATCTGGGCTGGGACCTGGGCTGGGACCTGGGCTGGGACCTGGGCTGGGATCTGGGATGGGACCTGGGCTGGGACCTGGGCTGGGACCTGGGCTGGGACCTGGGCTGTGCTGGGATCTGGGCTGTGACCTGGGCTGGGATCTGGGCTGGGATCTGGGCTGGGTCCTCGGCTGGGTCCTCGGCTGAGATCTGGGCTGGAACCTGGGTTGGGTTCTGGGCTGGGATCTGGGCTGGGACCTGGGCTGGGATCTGGGCTGGGACCTGGGCTGGGACCTGGGCTGGGACCTGGGCTGGGACCTGGGCTGGGATCTGGGATGGGACCTGGGCTGGGACCTGGGCTGGGACCTGGGCTGGGATCTGGGATGGGACCTGGGCTGGGACCTGGGCTGGGACCTGGGCTGGGACCTGGGCTGTGCTGGGATCTGGGCTGTGACCTGGGCTGGGATCTGGGCTGGGATCTGGGCTGGGTCCTCGGCTGGGTCCTCGGCTGAGATCTGGGCTGGAACCTGGGTTGGGTTCTGGGCTGGGATCTGGGCTGGGACCTGGGCTGGGATCTGGGCTGGACCTGGGCTGGGACCTGGGCTGGGATCTGGGCTGAGACCTGGGCTGGGATCTGGGCTGGGACCTGGGCTGGGACCAGGGCTGGGACCTGGGCTGGGATCTGGGCTGAGACCT
This sequence comes from Rhizomys pruinosus, assembly GCA_009823505.1. Taxonomy (NCBI): domain Eukaryota; kingdom Metazoa; phylum Chordata; class Mammalia; order Rodentia; family Spalacidae; genus Rhizomys; species Rhizomys pruinosus. The sequence goes on along the minus strand of VZQC01008227.1, from coordinate 1,297,324 downwards.
GGGCTGGGATCTGGGCTGGGACCTGGGCTGGGACCAGGGCTGGGATATGGGCTGGGATCTGGGCTGGGATCTGGGCTGGACCTGGGCTGGGACCTAGACTGGGACCTGGGCTGGGATCTGGGCTGGGACCTGGGCTGGGACCTGAGCTTGGACCTTGGCTGGGACCTGGGCTGGACCTGGGCTGGGACCTGGGCTGAGACCTGGGCTGGGCCTGGGCTGGGATCTGGGATGGTATTTGGGCTGGGACCTGGGCTGGGACCTGGGTTGGTATCTGGGCTGGGACCTGGGCTGGGATCTGGGCTTGGACCCGGGCTGGGTACCTGGACTGGTGGCAGCTGCAGGGACTCCATGGCTGAGTGGTGGTGCCGTTTTCCACCTGCTCAGATCCTTGGCTCTGAGCTCTGTGGTTCCAGCTCCAGTCCTGGCCCTGGGAATTCCTTCTCCTGCTTGCCTTTCTGTGTTCCTGTTTTGTCTCTGTCTCTGTGTCTCTCACTGTTTTTCTCTCTGTCTCTCTTTCTATGTTTGTCCCCTGCACATCCCCATAGTCCCACTCTGATAGTGGAGCTGTCCCATGTTCCCAAAGCAAAGCAGTTGTCCAACCCTTGTGACTGGAGTCTCTGTAGTTTGGGGTTCTGGGCTCTGGGGACGGACACTCAGAGTCCCCATGTGGCTCTAGGAAGCAGTTGTGGCCAGTGCTTGGTGAGAGGGATAGAGAGGTGATGGCAGGGTCCAGCCTCAGGGATGCAGTGAGCATAGGGGGACGAGGTATCCCATGTGTGACTTTACCCTGCCTGGCTTGGCAGAACTGGACTACCAAGCCTGGAGCGCAGTTTGAGGGCAGTGCCTTGGGCTCCATTTTGTTGTGAGGAGAGAAAAACCCATGTCTGGGGGCATTTGAAGGAAAGTCGCAGGGAAGCTGGTGGGGAGAGAGGGGTAAGATTAGAGGGTCTGAGGCTGTGCAAAGGCCCTGGGTGGAGCCTGCGGCTGGAACTGAGATGGCACGTATCTTCAACATGTGTCTCTGTCCACCTCTTAGGCAATCTGGGCTGGAGATGCAGAGCTATGACTGTGGGGACCCAAGGCGCTGGCTGATGGAGCAGGCTGGGGCTGGGGGCACCTGATCTCTCTCTCCTCCTGGGAACCCACCTTTACTCCAGGTGAGTCACTCATGGGGCCTTAGAGATGGTAGAAGCCACAAGTGGGGAAAATGAGGCACTGAGATGTGAAGGAAGGAATTTGTGGGATGCACACACTGGCTTCACCCTCTCACCTCCCTAAAAGAAGTGGGCCTCCATGGTGTTGCCCCCAACTTTGCTGTGTGACCCTAAGAAAATCGCAGCCTGTTTCTGGCCTCTGCTCTATACTGAAGATGTGGACTTTGGCCCCTTTGGTCTCTACACACGCTTTTGCCTGTAATTCCGGTGACGTCCACCAGGAGGCGGGAAGCAGCCAGACTGCCCACAGGAGCAAGGCTCTGGACACCGTGGCTGCAGCGCTCAATATCCACACTGGGGCCGTTAGAGGAAGGGAGGAATGGCCCCAAGCTGGTGCTCACACCCCGTCCCAGGCCACGTGCTTTTCCGTCGTCCCACACTCGTCTAGGTTCTGGGCTTCCAGGCAGAGCTGGACAGGAGGTGACATGAGACCACAGATGCCCTGCCAGATGGTGGCACTGGCCACCTTGTCCCCACCTCTGACACTGACCCAGGATGCCATTACCCCACTCTACAGCCATGAGCCTTCACTTCCCTGTGCACCCCTCTTCTCCTGGGGAGACCATGGCCGGCCTGTGGGCATCAACCAGCCTGTGGCCAGCCACACCCTAGCCTTTGCTGTGTCCCCTGCCAGGCACCCCGTCCATGGCCACCTCCAGGAAGCCCCCCAACTGGGGACTGACTCCTTCAGCCAGTGTGCATCCTGGGGCTACCGACCCGGCCACCCACGGACTGTCACGCATCACAGTGCCATGTTCGCCCACACCCATCCCTGCCAGACACCAGTCGGATGCCGGATCTGGTGACTGCACAGGCCACAGGCACTGGAAGCCCAGGAAGAAATAATGTTTTAATTAAGTGTCTTAAGTGTCGGCTTTGGGCTGGGCAGAGGCTGACAGCTGGTCGGCCTCCCGGGTCCCCTCTGCATCTCCTGTCTGTTCAGGACCCCCAACTTTGCCTCCTCTGCTGGGGGCACCTTCTGTTACTTCCCATTCACCGCCGGCTCTCTCCAGCAGCAGTGGAACTGTGAGGTTTCCCACCCCAGCCATGGGGGCACCTGGGTTGGCACTGGGGGTGAGAGAAAACATTTTCAGGGCGATTTGACATTTAACAAACAGTATGCAAATCGCATGCAAATTACCACACATTCCTTAAGCTGAGCGACAGCCCCAGCGTGTTCAGAAATAATAATATAGGCCCAGTCCGCTGGTGACGGTGATGGGGCAGGCGAGGTATTCAGCCTCCCCCTCCCACCCCCTTCCTCCATCTTCTCCCTTCTTCCCTCCACCTCTCTGGCAGCTCTGAAAAGGCCCCTAGGCCCATGGTGGAGCTGGAGGGTAGCTGTCGGCAAGGTGAGGGCATCGGGTGAGTGCCAGGCCTTGCTTGAGCTGGGATTGAGCTTGGATCATTGGCCAGTCCCTCCCATCCTGGGCCCTCCTCGTCCATCACAGTCTCCTCTACTCTGTTTACTTGCCCCCACCCCTTTCTTTTTTTACAAACTCCTATTCATCCCTCAAAGGCCCAGCTTCAGAGACCACCTGTTTTTACACAGACATTTCCAGAAACTCCAAAAATAGCCTCCATTCTTCTCTGGGCTCCTGCAAGCCAGTCTTTTGTGTCTGTTTTAAGCCTGATTCATGAAAGATGGCTGGGCCCCAAGGTCACTGGGGACTGGGTGCCAAGGAGTCATTTTGAATGTGAGCTAAATAAAAGATGGGAAACAACCAAGTTCAACTTCCCCTTCTGTCCTTCTTACCGCCCCTTCCTCCCTGGCTGCCCCTCTGTGGGACATACCAGCTCCTGACAAGTGTCAGGTTGTGAAGCTGGGGACACTGCCCACTGTCCCTCCAGGGCCTGGCTGGCTTCCTCTCCACCCAGGGAGCAAGCCCAGACTGCTGCTGCAAGTTTCGATGGAGACTTGGCAGCCACTCCCCTGCACTGCCCCGGGAGGCCCAATTGGCCCACCCAAGTGGGGTTGCGGCCAGCCAGGCTGTGGCGCTGCGAACTTGCAACTCATATCTATCAAATGCTTGTTGCCATTTTGCTTGGACACAATGAGAAATGTGACTGCTCAGGCTGTGGGTCAGGTTGTGTCCAGCTCCCAAAAGCAGTCTTCGCTGTGATTAGCGCCAAGACTGTGACCCAAGCTAGGGGTGGTCCTGATGGGCTGCACCCTGCACCCATCTGCTTTGAAAAGCTACAGAGGGGCTGGGGGCATGGCTCAGATACAGTGACAGCCTAGAATCCCCAGTGAGGAACTGGGGGCGTGGCTCAGGTACAGTGACAGCCTAGGATGCCCAGTGAAGGGCTGGGGGCGTGGCTCAGGTGGAGTGACAGCCTAGGATCCCCAGTGAGGGGCTGGGGGCGTGGCTCAGGTAGAGTGACAGCCTAGGATGCCCAGTGAGGGGCTGGGGGCGTGGCTCAGGTAGAGTGACAGCCTAGAATCCCAGTGAGGGGCTGGGGCGTGGCTCAGGTAGAGTGACAGACTAGAATCCCCAGTGAGGGGCTGGGGGTGTGGCTCAGGGTAGAGTGACAGCCTAGAATCCCAGTGAGGGGCTGGGGGCGTGGCTCAGGTAGAGTGACAGCCTAGAATCCCAGTGAGGGCTGGGGGCGTGGCTCAGGTAGAGTGACAGCCTAGAATCCCCAGTGAGGGGCTGGGGGCGTGGCTCAGGTAGAGTGACAGCCTAGAATCCCCAGTGAGGGGCTGGGGGCGTGGCTCAGGTAGAGTGACAGCCTGGAATCCCCAGTGCCGCCCCCTCAGTGTTACCTGGACCTGAGCACAATCTGGGAACTCAGCTTCTCCCTCCCTTCTGCAGAGCGTTTCCCCTTCGCCCCCTGAGAGTCTGCTGGACGAGGAGCAGTCTAGCCATCCAGGAAGTAATGAAAAGCAGCAGAGAACTGAAGACAAGTATCTGTCAGGACCTTATGTGAGTTAGAGAGTGGAAGCACTGGGATGGTTGAGTTCGCTTCCAATCAGATTGGGGAACACTGCCCAGAACCAGCTCTGCCCCTGGTGCTCTCTCTAGCGTTCTTAGCTCCCCATTGTCCACAGAGCGTCTGCCAATCAGAAAACACTGTCCTGCACGCTTCCCTGCAAGTGTCTGTAAAACCTAAGGCTCATGCAAGGCTGTCAGTTTTATATATCCAGCTGTCANTGAGGGGCTGGGGGCGTGGCTCAGGCAGAGTGACAGCCCAGAATCCCAGTGGGGGCTGGCGGTGCTCAGGTAGAGTGACAGCCTAGCATCCCCAGTAAGGGGCTGGGGCGCGTGGCTCAGGTAGTGACAGCTGGGAATCCCCATGAGGGGCTGGGGGGTGGCTCAGGAAAGAGTGACAGCCTAGGATCCCAGTGAGGGGGCTGGGGGCGTGGCTCAGGTAGCGTGACAGCCTAAATCCCAGTGAGGGGCTGGGGGCGTGGCTCAGTAGAGACCACCTAGAGGCCCAGTGAGGGGCTCGGGGCGTGGCTCAGGTAGAGTGACAGCCTAGAATTCCCAGTGACACGCGGCGCTGGGGGCGTTGCTCATGGTAGTAGCGTGACCTGCCTAGAACCCCAGTGAGGGCTGGGGGCGTGGCTGCTCAGGGTAGTCTCCTGTTCTTGCTATAACCTTCCCCTATTTTTTCCACTCCTGGCATTCCTAGTGATATTTTTATGTTGGAATCTTTAATTGTCTCTTCCATTTTCTTTTTTTTTTTCTTTTTTCTCTTTTTCTTTTAGCTTTTTTAATTTTTTTAAATTTATTTTCATATGTGTTGAATTGTACTGTGTCGCTTTAGTTTGTATTGCCACCTCGTGGTATGTGCATGCCACGGAGCCTCAGAAGAGGGTCTTGGATTCCCACTGGAAACTGAGTTCTCCTGGAATTGGAGGTTTACACCACGGCTTCTCAGCCTCCATGTTGGGTGCTGGGGATCAAAACCGGGTCCGTCTGCAAGAGCAGTCGGTGCTCTTAACCACTTAGGGCTCCAAGCCCCCTTATCTTTGTTCTTCAATGTTTTTGTCTTATTGTTTTCTGGAGTTTGTTTTGCTTTTGTTTGTTTTTTTTTTTTTGTTTTGTTGTGGTCTTTTCAAGACAAGGATCTCCTGTAGCCGCAGCTGTCCTGGAATCCACTCTGTAGAGCCAGGCTGGCCTTGAACTCACAAAGATCCGCCTAGCCTCTGCCTCCCAAGTGCTAGGGTTAAAGGAGTTGTGAAGCCACCACGCACGCCCGGCTTTAGGAAGTGTTTTACAAGTTAGGTAATCAGTCTTTTCTCTCAAATGTTGGGACTTTTTCTTTGGCTCCTTGTTTCTCCGATGAAATGTGAATGTTTGTGTGTAGGTGTTTTCAATACATACCTTGTCAGTAATTACATCTTTTAATTAAAATGCTCCTGGTTTACTTGCTACAATACACCAGAGATTCTTTTTAACTCCATATTTTCTTCTAGTCATTTTACAAGTTATTTTTCTGAGGAATGCTTCTCAGAGTCTAAGCAGAATTTTTGCGCTTTAGTCATCTTAAAGATATCCTCTTGTAAAGCCTGTGTGAGTCCACCACCACCCAGGCAGCCTGACCTGCAAGTGGAGCAAAGCATCCTGAATCAGGCATCCGAGCACATAGTGAGCGCAGGACAGCTGGGCTCACAAACAACTGAACACAAAAAAAAATCAGTTCCATTCAGTGGTTTTTTAAAAAATTAAAGAAGTATGTGTAGGTCTGGGGTGGAGCTGGGGTAGGAACTTTTCTATCGTTGCAGAATTAAATTTTTTTGTCTTTTCGAGACAGGACTCCCTGTAGCCGCCAGCTGTCTAGAACCGCCTGTAACCCAAGGTGGCTTGAACTCACAAATCTGGCCTGCCTCTGCCTCCCAAGTGCTAGGCAAATTAAAGGTGTGTGCCACCACACCTGGCCGGCAATATTTTTTTTTAATTTTTTTGTTATTTATATTCTCTTACTGCGTCGTTTGGCTGCAGGTAAGTAAGTGCACCCAAGTTTCGATGCAATGCCACATAGGACACAAGAAAGCTTGGATTCCCTAGAACTAGAGTTATGGGCACAGTTGTAGCACCAATGTGGTGTTGCATAGGAATCAAATCGGTCCTGTAAGACCGGCTCGGTGTTTCTTAACTGCTGAGCCAGCTTTCGCCACTGTAAATAATTTTTTAAAAAAGCATGGGGAATTTACAGTTTCTTTTCTTCACTAGGAAGTTCTCACTTGCTTAATTTTTCCTTTTTCTTTTTCTTTTCTCAATAGAGTTCAAAATCAATACCTTCCAGAATATTCTCTCCAGCATAACCATTCCTGAGGGGCAGGTCCCAAGCCTGGTGAAGTATTTTCACCCAAAAGATATCATCTTTTTTTTTTTTTTTCCACGTATCATCACTGAAAGGGATATCATCTTACAATGGCCAAGTGGCCACTGGAGTCAAGGGCAGACTTAGTACACCACAGGTCAAGGCCCCGTCCCAGGCAGCAGAACCAGTCAGTCCTGTCTGGGCAGCCAAGGCAATCCAGGGAAGGCTTTAAGGAAGAGGCAGCTTGCTTGGGGAAGCCTGATGGAAGATGGCACTGGGGCCCGAGAAAAGAACACACAAAAGGCTGTCCTGTCCTAGGCCAGCTCTGTGTCTGCTGGCCACAGTGCCAGTCCCTGTCCATCTAGGCTCAGGCCAAAGCTTGTGACTGGTGATGGAGTGCTGGACTCTTGCACACCCGCTAAAGCCCCAGCTCCAAAGGCCACAGGTTCCCCCAGCCCAAATCCTAGGAGATCTGTGTCCACCATGGAGGCCAGGAGCACAAGGCTGAGAGTCTGTGTCCTTGGTGTCCCCTACTCCCAACTAGGTGATGTCAGAGAGCAGGGCTCAAGACTGAAGTTTCTCTGGGGTCCACCAGAACAAAGCTAGACCAGACAGGGATTAGGGATGAGTTTGAGAATGTACCTGGGGAAGGAAAGGGAGGGTGGGGTGCGGGGTCCCCATCACACTCCTTGTACAGCCCTCCCTGCTACCTCTGCCCAATGGGACTAGAGAAGTGCAACCACTGGCTCATCTTCTGCCACAAGGGATCATCCTCCCTTTTCCTTTCCACTCTCCGGCTACAGATCCGTACCTCTGCCTGGAGGCCTTTGCACATCGTCCAGGGACTAATCCAGGAAGGTTTGCTGCGGATGCCTGGGCCGGGGCCAGGCTGATTCCGCCTCCAGTGGGCTGCTCCTCGGCCTGCGTGCCTGGGCTGGGCGGAGGCGGCGGCCCAGCCGGTTTGGCCCGTGTTGCCCACGGGGCCGGAGGTTCGCAGGCGCCATGAAGGGGCTGCGTCGCGGGCTGTCGCGCTGGAAGCGCTACCACATCAAGGTGCACCTGGCGGACGAGGCGCTGCTGCTGCCGCTGACCGTGCGACCCCGGGACACGCTGAGCGATCTGCGCGCGCAACTGGTGGGTCAGGGCGTGAGCTCCTGGCGCAGGACCTTCTACTACAACGCGCGGCCGCTGCTCGACCACCAGACGCTGCGGGAAGCGCGGCTGCAGGACGGCGCGGTGCTGCTGCTGCCAGCGACCCGCGGTGACCGCAAGGGGCCAGCAACAGCTGGGAGGTGGCTGGGACCTGGGCTGGGATCTGGGATGGGAGTGGGCTGGGACTGGGCTGGGACCTGGGCTGGGACCTGGGATGGGACTGGGCTGGGATCTGGGTGGGACTGGGCTGGGATCCTGGGCTGGACCTGGGCTGGACCTGGGATGGGATCTGGGCTGGGATCTGGGATGGTATTTGGGCTGGGACTGGGCTGGGAGGGCTGGGACCAGGGCTGGGACGCTGGGCTGGGCTGGGATCTGAGGACGTGGGCTGGATTGGGGACCTGGGTGGGATTCTGGGCTGGGATCCTGCGGCCTGGTTGGGTTCTGGGCTGGGATCTGGGCCGGAACCTGGGCTGGGACGCGACTGGGGGCTGGCAGGACTGGGCTGGACGGAGGACCTGGGCTGGGATCCTGGGCTGGGATCTGGGACTGGACTGGGCTCAGGATCTGGGCTTGGACCTGGGCGGACCTGGGCCGGGACCTGGGCCGGGATCTGGGCCGGGATCTGGGATGGGACCTGGGCTGGGACCGATGGGATCGGCTGGGATCTGGGCTGGACCTGGGCTGGGACCTGGGTACTGGGACTGGGCCTGGGACTGGTGCTGGACCTGGGCTGTGACCTGGGCTGGGACCTGCTGGGACTGCGAGACCGCTGGGTCTGATGATTTGGCTGGGATGGCTGACAGGGCTGGACCTGGGCTGGGATCGTGGGCTGGGATCTGGGGGACCTGGGTGACCGGAGTCGGGCTGGGTCTGGATGGCGTCGGCTGGATCTGGGCTGGACTGGCTGGACCTGGGTTGGTTCTGGGCTGGGACTGGGCTGAGGACCTGGGCTGGGATCTGGGATGGTATTTGGGCTGGGACCTGGGCTGGGACCTAGGGCTGGGACAGGGCTGGGACCTGGGCTGGGACTCAGGGCTGGGACCTGGGCAGGGCTGGGATCTGGGCTGGACTGGGCTGGGCTGGGATGGGATCTGGGCTGGGACCTGGGCTGGGACCAGGGCTGGGATATGGGCTGGGATCTGGGCTGGGATCCTGGGTTGAGATCTGGGCTGGGATCTGGGTGGGACTCTGGGCTGGGATCTGGGATGGGACCTGGGCTGGGACCTGAGCTTGGACCTTGGCTGGGACCTGGGGCTGGACCTGGGCTGGGACCTGGGACTGAGACTGGGCTGGGATCTGGGATGGGTACTTGGGCTGGGACTCTGGGACCAGGGCTGGACCAGGGCTGGGACCTGGGTCTGGGACCTGGGCTGTGGACCGTTGCTGGGACTGGGCTGTGACCTGGGCTGGGATCTGGGCTTGGACCCGGGCTGGGTACCTGGACTGGTGGCAGCTGCAGGGACTCCATGGCTGAGTGGTGGTGCCGTTTTCCACCTGCTCAGATCCTTGGCTCTGAGCTCTGTGGTTCCAGCTCCAGTCCTGGCCCTGGGAATTCCTTCTCCTGCTTGCCTTTCTGTTGTTCCTGTTTTGTCTCTGCCTCTCTGTGTCTCTCACTGTTTTTTTCTCTGTCTCTCTTTCTATGTTTGCCCCTGCACATCCCCATAGTCCCACTCTGATAGTGGAGCTGTCCCATGTTCCCAAAGCAAAGCAGTTGTCCAACCCTTGTGACTGGAGTCTCTGTAGTTTGGGGTTCTGGGCTCTGGGGACGGACACTCAGAGTCCCCATGTGGCTCTAGGAAGCAGTTGTGGCCAGTGCTTGGTGAGAGGGATAGAGAGGTGATGGCAGGGTCCAGCCTCAGGGATGCAGTGAGCATAGGGGGACGAGGTATCCCATGTGTGACTTTACCCTGCCTGGCTTGGCAGAACTGGACTACCAAGCCTGGAGCGCAGTTTGAGGGCAGTGCCTTGGGCTCCATTTTGTTGTGAGCGAGAGAAAAACCCATGTCTGGGGGCATTTGAAGGAAAGTCGCAGGGAAGCTGGTGGGGAGAGAGGTAAGATAGGGGTAAGATTAGAGGGTCTGAGGCTGTGCAAAGGCCCTGGGTGGAGCCTGCGGCTGGAACTGAGATGGCACGTATCTTCAACATGTGTCTCTGTCCACCTCTTAGGCAATCTGGGGCTGGAGATAGCAGAGATATGACTGTGGGGACCCAAGGCGCTTGGCTGATGGAGCAGGCCTGGGGCTGGGGGCACCTGAATCTCTCTCTCCTCCTGGAACCCCACCTTTACTCCAGGTGAGTCACTCATGGGGCCTTAGAGATGGTAGAAGCCACAAGTGGGGAAAATGAGGCACTGAGATGTGAAGGAAGGAATTTGTGGGATGCACACACTGGCTTCACCCTCTCACCTCCCTAAAAGAAGTGGGCCTCCATGGTGTTGCCCCCAACTTTGCTGTGTGACCCTAAGAAAATCGCAGCCTGTTTCTGGCCTCTGCTCTATACTGAAGATGTGGACTTTGGCCCCTTTGGTCTCTACACACGCTTTTGCCTGTAATTCCGGTGACGTCCACCAGGAGGCGGGAAGCAGCCAGACTGCCCACAGGAGCAAGGCTCTGGACACCGTGGCTGCAGCGCTCAATATCCACACTGGGGCCGTTAGAGGAAGGGAGGAATGGCCCCAAGCTGGTGCTCACACCCCGTCCCAGGCCACGTGCTTTTCCGTCGTCCCACACTCGTCTAGGTTCTGGGCTTCCAGGCAGAGCTGGACAGGAGGTGACATGAGACCACAGATGCCCTGCCAGATGGTGGCACTGGCCACCTTGTCCCCACCTCTGACACTGACCCAGGATGCCATTACCCCACTCTACAGCCATGAGCCTTCACTTCCCTGTGCACCCCTCTTCTCCTGGGGAGACCATGGCCGGCCTGTGGGCATCAACCAGCCTGTGGCCAGCCACACCCTAGCCTTTGCTGTGTCCCCTGCCAGGCACCCCGTCCATGGCCACCTCCAGGAAGCCCCCCAACTGGGGACTGACTCCTTCAGCCAGTGTGCATCCTGGGGCTACCGACCCGGCCACCCACGGACTGTCACGCATCACAGTGCCATGTTCGCCCACACCCATCCCTGCCAGACACCAGTCGGATGCCGGATCTGGTGACTGCACAGGCCACAGGCACTGGAAGCCCAGGAAGAAAATATTGTTTTAATTAAGTGTCTTAAGTGTCGGCTTTGGGCTGGGCAGAGGCTGACAGCTGGTCGGCCTCCCGGGTCCCCTCTGCATCTCCTGTCTGTTCAGGACCCCCAACTTTGCCTCCTCTGCTGGGGGCACCTTCTGTTACTTCCCATTCACCGCCGGCTCTCTCCAGCAGCAGTGGAACTGTGAGGTTTCCCACCCCAGCCATGGGGGCACCTGGGTTGGCACTGGGGGTGAGAGAAAACATTTTCAGGGCGATTTGACATTTAACAAACAGTATGCAAATCGCATGCAAATTACCACACATTCCTTAAGCTGAGCGACAGCCCCAGCGTGTTCAGAAATAATAATATAGGCCCAGTCCGCTGGTGACGGTGATGGGGCAGGCGAGGTATTCAGCCTCCCCCCCACCCCCCTTCCTCCATCTTCTCCCTTCTTCCCTCCACCTCTCTGGCAGCTCTGAAAAGGCCCCTAGGCCCATGGTGGAGCTGGAGGGTAGCTGTCGGCAAGGTGAGGGCATCGGGTGAGTGCCAGGCCTTGCTTGAGCTGGGATTGAGCTTGGATCATTGGCCAGTCCCTCCCATCCTGGGCCCTCCTCGTCCATCACAGTCTCCTCTACTCTGTTTACTTGCCCCCACCCCTTTCTTTTTTTACAAACTCCTATTCATCCCTCAAAGGCCCAGCTTCAGAGACCACCTGTTTTTACACAGACATTTCCAGAAACTCCAAAAATAGCCTCCATTCTTCTCTGGGCTCCTGCAAGCCAGTCTTTTGTGTCTGTTTTAAGCCTGATTCATGAAAGATGGCTGGGCCCCAAGGTCACTGGGGACTGGGTGCCAAGGAGTCATTTTGAATGTGAGCTAAATAAAAGATGGGAAACAACCAAGTTCAACTTCCCCTCTGTCCTTCTTACCGCCCCTTCCTCCCTGGCTGCCCCTCTGTGGGACATACCAGCTCCTGACAAGTGTCAGGTTGTGAAGCTGGGGACACTGCCCACTGTCCCTCCAGGGCCTGGCTGGCTTCCTCTCCACCCAGGGAGCAAGCCCAGACTGCTGCTGCAAGTTTCGATGGAGACTTGGCAGCCACTCCCCTGCACTGCCCCGGGAGGCCCAATTGGCCCACCCAAGTGGGGTTGCGGCCAGCCAGGCTGTGGCGCTGCGAACTTGCAACTCATATCTATCAAATGCTTGTTGCCATTTTGCTTGGACACAATGAGAAATGTGACTGCTCAGGCTGTGGGTCAGGTTGTGTCCAGCTCCCAAAAGCAGTCTTCGCTGTGATTAGCGCCAAGACTGTGACCCAAGCTAGGGGTGGTCCTGATGGGCTGCACCCTGCACCCATCTGCTTTGAAAAGCTACAGAGGGGTGGCTGGGGGCATGGCTCAAGATACGTGACAGCCTAGAATCCCCGTGAGAGGAACTGGGGGCGTGGCTCAGGTACAGTGACAGCCTAGGATGCCAGTGAAGGGCTGGGGGGTGGCTCAGTGGAGTGACAGCTAGATCCCCGTGGGGGCTGGGGGCTGGGCTCAGTAGGAGTTACAGCCTAGGATCCCAGTGAGGGGCTGGGGCGTGGCTCAGGTAGAGTGACAGCCTAGAATCCCAGTGAGGGGCTGGGGCGTGGCTCAGGTAGAGTGACAGACTAGAATCCCAGTGAGGGGCTGGGGGTGTGGCTCAGGGTAGAGTGACAGCTCTAGACTCCCAGTGAGGGGCTGGGTGTGGCTCAGGTCAGTAGTGGACAAGCTAGAATCCCAGTGAGGGGCTGGGGGTGTGGCTCAGGTAGAGGACAGCCCAGGATCCCCAGTGAGGGGCTGGGGGGCAGGCTCAGGGGTAGAGTGACAGCCTAGAATCCCAGTGAGGGGGCTGGGGGGTGGCTCAGGTTAGTGACAGCCTAGAATCCCAATGAGGGGCTGGGGGCGTGGCTCAGGGTAGAGTGACAGCCCAGAATCCCCAGTGAGGGGCTGGGGGCGTGGCTCAGGTACAGTGACAGCCTAGGATCCCAGTGAGGGGCTGGGGCATGGCCCAGGTAGAGTGACAGCCTAGGATCCCCAGTGAGGGGCTGGGGGCATGGCTCAGATGTTAATTTTTATTTTATGCATATGAGTTTTTTGCCTGAATAAGTGCATTCATGTCCTGCAACTCCCACGAAGGGCCAGAGATGGGGTCAGATCCCCTGGAGCAGGCATTATGGACAGTTATTAGCTGTCATGTGGGTGCTGGGAATGATACCTGGGTCCTCTGCAAAAGCAGCCAGTGCTCTTAACCACTGAGACAGCTCTTCAGCCTCTCAGTTTCTTTTCTTTCTTTTTTTTTTTTCTTTTTGTCTTTCTGAGACCGGGTCCCTCTGCAGCCCCAGCTGTCCTGGGGCTCACTCTGTAGATCAGGCTGGCCTTGATCTCACAGAGTTCCACCTCCCTTGCCTCCAAAGTGCTGCGATTAATGGCAGCCTCTCGGTTTTTATAAAGCCTTTTTACATTTATGTATGTATGTCTGTACGGTTGGTCGCACTCTGCGGAGCACAGCACACCTCTCCAGAATCAGTTCTCTCATTCCACCGTCTGGGTTCTGGAGGTGGATCTCGCGTTGTCTGGCTTGGCCACAATCCCCTTTACTGGATAAGCCATCTCGCTGCCTCCTCCCCCGGCTTTCATTCTCTGCACATTCGGCCCCTTCTTTCCCTTGTCACCTTCATTATTTACATTCTCATTCAGCCCTTGCCTGCTTTGCCTGCCAGCCTGTGGGCACAGTGGCTGGCCAGGGCTGGTTTGGTCCCCTGCTAATGGTGTGGGGTTTAATAACCAAGCAGATAGGAAGGGGACCCCAGGGGTCCAGCCTCCCACTCGCCCTCATCCTTCTCCTATCACCACTGTGGCCTGCTCTGGGTGGCCTCTGAGGACCCGCCAGTTCCATCCAGATTGGGATTCCTGGCAGTCTGGCTCCTGTCTCTGTGATAAATGGGGAAAATGCAGAATTAATTATTGACTGGTCTCTGCAAATCAGCGGGATCCGACAGGTAAGGTGCATGCCAGCCAGTGGATCAGCCCACACTTCCTGGGAGTCTATTAGGAGCTGCGAGGTGGCAGTGGCCAAGTGGAAGATTCCAGAAGGCACTGGAGCAGGTGTAGGTGTTGCCTCTGCTTGGCAGATGCAGGCCTCTCATCCAGCACTCTGCAGGCTGAGGGTGGATGTAGGTGAGATGAGATGGAGGCCAGCCTGTGCTACATACCAAGTTCTAGGCTAGTTAGGACTACCCGGAGACGGGAGACCTTGTCTCAAGAAAAAAGGAAGGAAGAAAGGAAGGAAGGAGCCGGGCATGGTGGCGCACGCCTTTAATCCTAGCACTTGGGAGGCAGAGGCAGGCGGATCTTTGTGAGTTCAAGGCCAGCCTGGTCTACAGAGTGAGTTCCAGGACAGCTGGGGCTACAGGGAGACCCTGTCTCAAAAAAAAAAAAAAAAAGAAAGGAAGGACGAAAAAGGAAAGAAGGAAGGAAGGAAGGAAGGAAGGGAGGGAGGGAGGGAAGGAGGGAGGGAGGGAGGGAAGGAGGGAGGGAGGGAGAAGGAGAGAGGGAGGGAGGGAGGAAGGAAGGAAGGAAGGAGGAAAAATGGGTCTGGAGAGATGGCTTAGTGGTTAAGGTTAAGAGGTTGGGGTCCCAGCACCCATGTGGCAGATAAGAACCATCTGTAACTCCAGTTCTAGGGGATCTGATACCTTCTTCTGGCCTCCAGGGGCATTGCCTGACACAGGTGCACTCACATACATTTAAGAATATTTAAGCCTGGCGTGGTGGCGCACGCCTTTAATCCTAGCACTTGGGAGGCAGAGGCAGGGGGATCTTTGTGAGTTCAAGGCCAGCCTGGTTTACAGGGCTAGTTTCCAGGAAGCTGCGGACTACAGGGAACCTATGTCTCGAAAGACAAAACAAAAATATATATATTTGCGGGGCTGGAGAGATGGCTCAGCGGTTAAGAGCACTGAATGCTCTTGCAGAGAGGATCCAGGTTTGATTTCCAGCACCCACATGGCGGCTAAGAACCTTCTGTAACTCCAATTCCAGGAGAACTCCAGTTCCAGGGGAATCTGAGACCCTCTTCTGACTTCCACAGCATTGCACGACACGGGTGCACAAACCTACATGCAGACAGTACACTCATACACATACAATAATAAATAAAAAGTTAAAAAAAGAAGTTGCTTGCCAAGGCCGGCATGGTGGCTCACGCCTTTAATCCTAGCACTTGGGAGGCAGAGGCAGGAGGATCTCTGTGAGTTCAAGGCCAGCCTGGTCTACAGAGTGAGTTCCAGGACAGCTGGGACTTGGGACTACAGGGAGACCCTGTCTCGAAAAGACCAAAAAAAAAAAAATATTTGCAGGGCTGGAGAGATGGCTCAGCGGTTAAGAGCGCTGAATGCTCTTGCAGAGGATCCAGGTTCAATTCCCAGCCCCCACATGGTGACCAAGAACCGTCTTTGACTCCAGTTCCAGGGGAATCCAATGCCCTCTTCTGACCTCCGCAGCATTGCATGACACAGGTGCACAAACCTACATGCAGACACTACACTCATACACATAAAAATAATAAATAAAATTTAAAAAAGAATATTTGCAGCATGTATGAGCAGCCTGGGGGCTGAGGGCACAGCATATGCAAAGTCCTGGGGGCAGAGGGGGCATGTGGAAACCCTGGAGACAGTGGAAAAGTTTGCAAAAACATTAGCAACGAGGAAGGAAACAGCCAGCCCTACCCCTCTCAGAGGTGCAGAGCATCTGTGCTGCACCTTTAATTCCAGTGATGAGACCCCTGCCCCTGCAGGGACAGAGTCACTGCAACAAAGCCGGCCCTCCAATAGCCCCTCGGTAAATTCCAGCTAGGGTATGTTCTCCGAGTCCGCCTCCCACTCCCTTCGTTCTCTAACAACTGACCACTTCTCCTCAGTGTTTTCCAAGAAAAGAAATTTATTATTTAAAAAAATGTGCTTTCGCAACCTACCGTGAAACCCGCATTCATTTTTTAAAAAGTAGAGCGCGTAAATAGATGTGAGTTTAGACATGGAACCACACATACAACTTGGTAAGAAACAGGCTCTGAAGCCTTGTAACCATGGCAACAGCACCAGATTTTAATTACCTTTATTTATTGTTCATACGCGCGTGTGGGTATGCATGTCGAGCCACGTGTGGGAAGGTCAGAGGACAGTTTCCAGGAGTCGGGTCTCCGGGATGGAACTCCGGCAGTCAGGCGAGGTGGCAAGCTTCCTTATCTGAGGAGCCCTTCCTGGAGGCCATCAGCGCCATTCAAAAACATTTTATGCATGGATGTAAGTGTGCAATGCCTGCAGAGGCCAGAAGAGGGCGCCAGAGTTACAGACGGGTATTAGCTGCCATGGCCAAGCCTGATGGACCCGCATGGTGGAAGGAGAAACCTGACTCCCTTCAGCTGTCCCCTGACTTCCGAGGACATAGTGTGTGGCGCCTGCACATGCACAGGCTTGCAAGCGTGCATGCACACACATGCAACTAAATACACACAATGTAATTTTAAAAGGGATTTTAGAAATAGCTCAGTGGTTAAGAGCACTGGCTGCTCTTACAGAGGACCCAGGTTTGATTCCCAGCCCACACGGTGGCCAACAACCATCTGTAACTCCAGTTCCAGAGGATCCGATGCCTTCTTCTAACATCTGCTGGCAGCGCAGAGCAAAGGGTGCGTTTACACGCAGGCAGTACACTGATACACATAAAAAATTCTTTTTGAGGGGCTGGAGAGATGGCCTAGCGGTTAAGAGCGCCGACCGCTCTTGCAGAGGACCCGGGTTCGATCCCCAGCACCCACATGGTGGCCAAGAACCGTCTGAAACTCCAATTCCAGGAGAACTCCAGCTCCAGGGGAATCCGATGCCCACTTCTGACTTCCGCGGCATTGCACAACACGGGTGCACAGACTTGCATGCCGACAGTACATTGATACACATACAGAAATAAATAAAATTAATAAAAAATTAAAAAAAATTCTTTTTGAGACAGGGAGATCCTGTCTCAAAAGACTAAATAAATAAATAAATAAATAAATAAATAAATAAATAAATATCAAGCCAAGCATGATGGTGTTGTACGCCTTTAATCCTAGCATTCAGGAGGCGGAAGCAGATGGATTTCTGTGAACTCAAGGCCAGCCTGGTCTACAGAGTGAGTTTCAGGACAGCTGGGGCTACAGGGAGACCCTGTCTCAAACACACACATAAAATCAATCAATCAAACAAACAATCTACAAATAACACTGGAGACAAGCTTGGGTTATGTCCCCGAGGCCGGCCTGTGCCTGCTTCCCAAGTGCTGGGGCGATAGCTGTGTTCCACCAGGCCCATCTTAAATGGAGATTTTTTTTTTTTGTCTAAGTCTTCATGCACATTGTATTTTGGGTCTCAGGCTGCGTGCTTGGCATGGCAACCCGGCCTGGCAGGCATCTGTCTGTCGTCTTCTAGATCCACAAATGACAGGGTGTTCTTCCAGTCTTCGAGGTTCGGCTGTGGGAGGGTTGTGAGGGACCAGCGGGCCATTCTTGAAGCCTGGCGCCTGCCAGTTGCTGGCACTCTCAAACCTGTGTGCTCTCTTCTGCCACCCCACCTCTGCTCTCTCCCATTTTGCACATCAGGACACAGAGGCTGAGGGTGAGATGGCGCCCTGCCTGAGTCACAGGGACGGGAAAGGGACAGGATGTTCTAAGAGCCCAGCCGCACACATGCATGCAGCCCCAAATAAAATAATAGATATAGGGAGGGAGCTGGGATGGTTGTCATGACCACACATCAGTGGACAGGGTTTGTTAAGAGTTATATATTTATTTCAATATCTACATCCTCAATTATTTCCTTCGCCAAGGCCAGAGAGGGGGACAGAGCCCCAGGGTCCTCAAGTGTGTGTGAAGGCTGGGTTCATCCCCTGGATGCTGCAAACCAGGCACGGTGGCCCACACCTGTCATCCCACACTTGGGAGGTAAAGACAGAAGGATCACAAGTTCAGGGTCATCCTTGGCTACATAGGGAATTTGGGTCATCCTGGGCTACAAGAGACCCTGCTTCGCTTGCAGGAGGGTTTAGCCAGTAAAGGGGCTTGCTGCCAAGCAAAAAGACCTGAGTTCAGTTCCCAGGTTCTCCATGGTGGAAGGAAAGAACCAACTCCTGCAAGTTGTCTGTCGCAATGCACACACATACACGCGCAGAGTCGTTAATAAATAAATGAGGAAAAACACACATAGGACCCATGGAAACCTCCCGGCCAGCATATCCCTCCCCAGCTTCCACTCGGCCTTGACCTCTGTCAACTGCCTGGGGATAATTATTGTATCACAGACTCCTCAGGGCAGGTGGGCCTCATTCTATTCATCAGAGCTGTGGGGATGGGGTTGGCCCCCACCTGTTCATTGTGGGGGTGTCCTCTGCCGGCATCCTCCAGAGTCTCCAGACTGGGGCTCCCAGACCTGCCACATGCCAGGCATCCTGGTAGGGGACATGAAGGCCTTGAGGGGACAGAGGCTGGGTATGGGGGTGATCTGGGTGCCATGGCGACGTGAAAGTGAGCCCCGCACACAGTAGTCTCACACACTGAATAAATCCAATACAAAATTCAGAGCATTTTGTTTAATCTTTGCTTGTGTGTGTCTGTGTATATGTTCCCATGAGTCCAGTTGCCCAAAGAGGTCAGAAGAGGGTGGCGAAGGCCCTGGAACTGGAGTTAGAGGGGTTGTCAGCTGCCGGCCACTCAGGTGCTGGGAACTGAACCCAGGTCTTCTGCAAGAGCAGCCAGTGCCGTTAACCTCTGAGCTGGCCTCCAACCTCATTAAATAGATATTGCAATAGAGGCGGGGCAGGCGGATCTCTGTGAGTTCCAAGCCAGCCTGGGTTACAGGGAGACCCTGTCTCAAAAACAAACAAAAAAGACAAGAAAAACACTTGCATCCTGTGCACGTGGCCGGCACACAGTAGGCATGCCCTAAGTGTCCACACGCACCTGTTTCTCGGCCTGGGTGCTGCCCACAGACCTGTGATGAATAAGGGGTCCGGCGAGGTTGGGGTTCCCACGCGCCTCGGTGGTGGTGCAAGCGTTTCCATGGTAACCTGGTCGGGCAGGCGACCGGTGTCCCGAGGAACCGCAGCTAAAGATAGCTCGCGCCCCGCGGGGCTCCTGGCTGCCAGGTAAGGCCTGCCCTCCCCCTCCTCCCCGCCTGTGCAGCCAGGCCCCCAGTGCTCCCCCCACAGTGCGCCCGTGTCGTGCAATGCCCACGGAGGTGCTGAGAAACGAAGCAGGGTCCTCTAGACCAGCAGCCAGTGCCCTTAGCCGTGAGCTGGCTCACTAGGCAATGACAGGAATGTTCCCCTCCGAAAAGGACAGTTCCCAGAGTGGCCACGAAGCGGAGTGCTTGCCGGGTGCAGCTCTGCTACCACCAGGGTGGGCTATGGGCGAATGAGACTCCTTGGGACCAGGAGGGGGAGCATTTTGGAGCAGGGAGATTTTTACAGGAAAGAGGGCCGGCTAGAGTTCAAAATACAAGTATCAAACCTCAAAATCCGTGGTTATTTGTGACTTCTGTGTCCAGTTACCATGACATCACAGCTGAGGGGTCTCTGATTCCTGTCCCCAAACCACCAGGCCCCTCCTTACCCTGAGTCCTCAGTCCCTAACTTTCACCTCATGATGCCCAGTGGCTGCCAAGTTCCTGCCATCAGTCACCATCTAGGTGGGCTTGGCGACCCGCCCATCATTCACTGTCCCACCTGGCCTCCCTGCCTGACCCCCACTCTCTTTCCTAGTACTTACTGCAAAAGAAAAAAAAAATACTCTGTTTGATGGTGAATTACCCAGACTGTCCCTCACCCTACAGCTCCTTCCCTTCCACCCGAGTTCAGCTGTTACAGAGAAAAGCCTGCAATGACCCAGCACCTCAGACAGCGCCCCAGGGCCTGAGCCCCGCCCATTAGCTGCTGTCACATCAAATCAGCAGCCCAGGGAGGTGACATCCACACTTTGAGCCTGTTCCCAGATGTGGTGGGCAAGCTCGCTCTCACACACAGACTGTGGGGACAGCTCTGACCAAGTTCTCCCATAGCCCAGGCTGGCCCTGAACTCCCCATGTGGCCCAGGATGATCCTGAACTTTTGACCTTCTAGCCTCTGCCTCCTAAGGGCCAGGATGACAGGT
The DNA here is from genome assembly GCA_009823505.1 of Rhizomys pruinosus. NCBI lineage: Eukaryota > Metazoa > Chordata > Mammalia > Rodentia > Spalacidae > Rhizomys > Rhizomys pruinosus. The sequence goes on along the minus strand of VZQC01008227.1, from coordinate 1,277,302 downwards.
GTGATCCAGGGATGTTTTAAGGGGTGCTGGGGATGAACCCAGGTATTTGTGGGTGCTAGCCAGCTCTGCCCACTCAGCTAGCCCTGTGTTTATTTATTTATTTATTTATTTATTTATTTATTTATTTATTTATTTTTGGGACAGAGTCACACTATGTAGGCGAGGCTGGACTCAAAGTACAGATCCCCTGTGTCAGCCTCTGGAGCCTGGGAGGACAGGCGGGCCCCCTCACTGGACAGCCTCAAGTGTGGCCTTGGACTGTGCCCCTCCCTTCTCTATGGACAACGATATATTCCTGAGAAATGGGTGTCCTTGCAGTCTGAAGGTCACCCCACACCCCAGTTCACCCAGGCCCTAGAGACTCACCTCCCCACACTCCCCACTTTCCTCCCCCACCTTGGCCACCCCATGGCAGGATTCTGTTTAGTTTAATAATCTCCTGAAAGTTTAATTGTTCTTTTATTCATCCGTGACCTTTCTCTCTCATCTGGAGACGTATTTATTGCTAATCTACAAATTTCAAAAACCAGATTTATTTGCAAAACCAATTACCTGCATATGCAAATGGACCCTCTAGAAGCCAGGTCCGTGGGCCAGCTGGTGGGGGCAGCAGCTGGGAGGGGAGTGTGGCTCAGAGGCTGCAAAGGGGACTGTCTGGGACTGCAGTTACTTAGAATTCCATCCTGGTGGGCCTGACCCTGGGGCTCTGAGCACCCAGTGCTCCAGGAGACTGCTGCACCTGCTGAGCACCAGGCTGCTCCTGGGTTCCATTCCTTCCTTCAGTCAGTCATTTACTCCCTGCAAATTCCCTTGGCCAGGCCTGAGGCATTCTGAACACACATATGGGGTAAACAGGCTGTTACGGGGGAGGTTCCATTGCTACAGATGCAGCTTGAGGGAACCAGACAGGGTGCTGGGAGGGGACACAGGGGAGAGACAGACCACCAGTCACAGGAGACCCTGCGGAGAGTGAGGACGGGGTGAATAGTGGATGGGTGGGTGGATGGGTGGATGGATGGATGGGTGGGTGGATGGATGGGTGGGTGGATGGATGGGTGGGTGGATGGATGGGTGGATAGGTGGATGGATGGGTGGATGGGTGGATAGGTGGGCAGGTGGGTGAGTGTGTCGATGTGTCAAGGTTGCTGGTTTTATGTGTCGTGTCTATTTGGTGACACAAGGGTGGGATAGGAGGTTAATGTGACGTCACAGCCTGGGCTCTCAAACAGGCATCTGAGGTCAATCCCATTCCTGGACTTCCTGAGGATTCTGGAATGGGGAAGCAAGCTTTGTTTTGGGGTTCAGATGTGGTTGGTACCCTTTTGTTTGAGGGGTTCTTATGCTGCAGCACCCTCACAGCCTGTCTCCAGCTGCACATCTGCAGCCTCCCTGGTTTGGATCCTTTTAGCTCTTCTGTGTGGCCCATCACTTGATTTCATCCTGGCCGCCTGCGGATTCAATTACTGGACTGCGGGGTGTTTGCAATTTGCTTTTGGGGCTGAGAACCATTTCCTTGTCTTTGTGACTTAACAGCTCAGAGACCAGTAACAGAAAAATCAGAAGAGAGAGAGAGAGAGAGAGAGAGAGAGAGAGAGAGAGAGAGAGAGAGAGAGAGACCTGTCATTGAGAGTTCTCGTGTTTTCTTGCGGCCTCAGTTTACATAGCCCTGATCCTCTTGTAGACACTTCACAGGAAAGAAAGCAATCCCAGCCTAGTGCTTCAGAGGGACAGAACTGGTCATGGCCGGATCTGCTCCTGGAGGAAAGCGGCAGTGGACGGGGAGTGAGCTCCTGGTCGGTGGAGGCATGCAAGCTAAGGATAGTTTCTTTCAGGTCTCAGATATGTTCAAGGTCTTCGGGAAGTTGTGCATAGTTACTTTGTTTCATTTATTTCCAGAGCTGGGCGGGGAGGAGGGATTGGAGCAGAGGAAGGAGCTGACTGAGGCTGAGGCCCAGGCTCACAGCCTGTAGCAGTGACCTCTAATCTCTGATCAGAGACTGGGTGGGGCTCCCTCACCCAGCACCTCTCCACACCCAGGCAAGGGCCTCCTTCTAGGTTGTGATTAAATTGCTCTCTTTGTGGGTGTGGATTTGCCACGCCCTGTGTTAATGACCCCAGGATGCTGCTGGCAAACTTGTGATCCTCCTGCCTCAGCTGCCAAGCGCGTGAACAGGAATGTGTCACCCTGTTGGTTTGGGGGGTGCTGGGGATGGAACACAGGGCCTCAGCCATGTTTGGCGAATGCTCTACCAACTAAGCTATAAGCACTCTACGAACTGAACTTTAAGCACTGTGTACTGAACTAAAATCACTTTGACCTCTGAGTTACCACCCTGGGTGGGTAGAGTGCTGGTAACTCAGTGTAGAGTACTTGTAGCAAAGTTGATAGAGAGTGGAGTGCTTAAAGCTTAGTGGAAGTACAGTACTTGTAGCTCATTGGATAGAGTGCTTGTAGCTCAGTGGATAGAGCACCTGCCTGGTGCATGCAAAGCCTTAGTTGGCCCAAAGTTGTCCTTATCCAGCTTTCTGGTACTCCACACCCCACACATGATGAAGACAGGACTTGAACCTCTCAGTGGATATTTTTGAGCCATAGAAGGCTCCTAGGACTGTCACGATGAACAAAAATGGTGGGGGACTGTCACCCTAAGACCTCTGGGCCACCAAGCCTTTCCTCTCATACCGCATGGCTTGCCAGCCTGGCCTTCTTCCAACACCGGTGGCCTCCACATGCTCTCTGCTGGGCCCCATGGCCACATCAATTGCATGGCCCAAAGGGGACGTGACTTCTCTGCACCACACCATCAGGGCTCTTCGGAAGTGCTGAAAGCTGATTTTGCAGATTCGGTCCCTGGCCAAGGCTGTGCTGTACTTGTCTGCCTTGGGCATCCACAAATCACTCCGCACATGCGCACTCTGGGCAGAGCCTCTGGCTACTGGATGCATTTTACAGGACTAGAGATGGAAGCCCAGAGAGGTAAAGGTGTTTTTCTGAAATATCACAGGAATGAAGAGGCAGAAGTGGAGAGATCTAAACCCAGGTCTGTCTGTCATCACACGCTTAGTCATTCCAAGCTTGTGATCCCTGGCAAAAAAGAGAAACATACCTGTCAATCTATGTTTAAACCTTAGGGTTGGGTTTCAAGTTTTTCCTGACTGTGAAATTTGGGCCTCTAACCCAGTTTTCTACCTGATATCCAAGTTCACAGGCCCCCAGCCCCTCACTGGGATCCTAGGCTGTCACTCTACCCTGAGCCACGCCCCCAGCCCCTCACTGGGATTCTAGGCTGTCACTCTACCTGAGCCACGCCCCCAGCCCCTCACTGGGGATCCTAGGCCCCTAGCACAAGGATCCAGAGAGATGGACGTTTGTGGATCATATTTGAACACAGTTCTTGCCGTGGCGGTCATCTTGGGTGTGGCTGTGGCTCCTCAGAGGATGCCTAGAAGTATGCTCCATCGGCCTGTTCTGTGTAGGAAGCAGAGGCCTGTCTTCGCGGTTGGGAGCTGTGGCCTTCCTTGGGGTCCCGTCCTCTACGACGAGGCTGGTCCCACACTCACATGTCCCAGGCCGACAGCTGCGGTCACTAAGTGCACAGCGTCCCCCTGCCTGCCCTGCGCTGCAGGTCCCCAAAGGGCTGGGGCTATTCTGAATTTCACCCCCCAAATCAGTGATTCCCAGGAGCGCTGATTGTAACCCAACTGTGTTCATGACGTGTGGGGATCCTCCGTCACCGACAAGCACAGCCGCTCTCTGGACTCCATTATCAGACTGTCCACTGTCCTTGCTTGGGTCCGTCTCAGGGACCTGCTGGAGCCGGGCCACCGCTTACAGGTGGAACTGCGCAAGCATCATTTTAAATAACAAAAAGGAATATCATTTAATATTTTCAAACCATGCACATCAATATTCCGTCCTTCAGGCGGCCACGGGCAGCTTCTTGGCCAGCTCCTCACTTAATCTAATTTTTCTGGTTCTGGCTGGGTCCTGCTAGGGTGGGCACGGCCATCCTGGTGTTGGAAGTTGAGGCTCTGGGTCCACATCCTCCCACCCTGGTCCCCAGCACCCTGGAGGAGGCAAGCGAAAGGTGGGCAGCTGGCTCCGGGGTCTGCAGTCAGGGATGATGCCGCAGCCCTGGGTCATGTGCACATGGTGCAGGTGGCCATAGGACTGCAGGAGATCCTGGCATGGAGTTGGTGGGGACAGCTGCAATGGAGTTTAAAATAAAACTAAGGCCTAACGTATATATATATATCATATAAGTGTATATTGCCTGCATCTATGTAAATGCACCATATGTGTGCAATGTCCACGGAGCTCAGAAGAGGGCAGAGGATCCTCTCGAGCTGGAGTTACAGATGGTTGTTAGCCACCTACTGGGAACTGATCCAGGTCCTCTGCTCTCAACTCTTCATCTGTCTCCCCCCCTTTTTCATCTGGTGAACAAGACCTGAGCTGGCCTCCAGCTAATGATCCTCCTGCCTCAGCCGCCCCAGGACTGGGATCACAAGCACCAGCAGCCTGGCTTCTCTCTCCAGTGTTTGTTTGAGACAGGGTCTCTCTGTAGCCCCATGCCTGGAACTCACCATGAGGAACAGGCTGGCCTCAATTTCATAGAGATCTGCCCCCATTGTCCTGGGATTAAAGGCGAGGGCTACCACCTTAGGCCCTGCCCACACTTTTGGATCTTGGGTCCTCATTATTCCTGAATTCAGAAGGACAATGGGTGCCATGAAAACTAAGACTTGAGTTTGAATCATGGGTGGAGTCAGCCAGCACATATTGAACACTTACTGTATACCAAGCACTGTTCTTTTTTTTTTTGTCTTTTTGAGACAGGGTCTCCCTGTAGCTCTGGCTGTCCTGGAACTCACTCTGTAGACCAGGCTGGCCTCAGACTCACAAAGATCCGCATGCCTCTGCCTCCCAAGTGCTAGGATTAAAGGCGTGCACCACCACGCCCGGCATTTATTTATTTCTGTATGTGTATCAATGTACTGTCTGCACACAAGTTTGTGCACCTGTGTCGTGCAATGCCGCGGAGGTCAGAAGAGGGTGTCGGATTCCCCTGGAACTGGAGTTCTCCTGGAATTGGAGTTTCAGATGGTTCTCGGCCGCCATGTGGGTGCCCAAGCACTGTTCTAAATAAGGAAGTACAGACATGGAAGTACCAAGTTCTCCCTATATCAGGGTCAGGCAGGGACACAAGTTTAATGAAGAGCACACACGAGTGTCCCCTACTGGCAACAGGTTGTATTGCGCCCTTGCTCTATGAGACAAGCAGCCATCCCCTAGTTGTGGGAGGTGGCATTACAGCTTATTTTCCGAGACAAGAGTCCTCCCCTGTTGGTGGTAAGTGGCATTACATCTTGCTCTATGACATGTAACCGCCATCTCCTGGCAACAAACGATATTGTGCCCTTATTCTATGAGACAAACAGGCATCCTCTAGTGTTGGGAGGTGGCATTGCATCTCACTTTCTGATAAAAGAGTGACTCCCCTGGTGGTAACTGGCATTATATCTTACTTTATGGCACAGTAAGCGCTCTCTCCTGGCTATGAGTGGTATTGCGCCCTTGCTCTGTGAGACAAGGGAAGGCCTTCTACCATGGTACAGCTGGAGTGCTTTCCCAACAGGGCTACTGGCATGCTGGTATGGGACAGAATGAGGAAGAAGCTGCATAGCTTTCTATGGCTCAAGACTTGGTCCTTGTTATTTCCACCATGTTCTACTGGTCCCATGTGTCAGCTCTGATTCTGTGTGTATGTGAGAGAGAAGGACTCCACAACTTTGTGACTGCCAGGAGTGAGGCTCCTGGGGCCATTTTGGAAGCTGGCAGCACAGGGATGTTTGTTACTGAAGCCTAACCAGCCTGTACTGACTGCTGTAAGACAGGTGTTGATGTTGGACTGGGAGGGTTCAGGAGATACACTCTTCCCCTCTAACCTCTTTTCGCATTTGTAGAGGAGAGAGACACACTTGTTGGCAATGTAGGGGAGCCAGCAGGTGAATACAGAGTTCCCAAAAGGTTGGTTGAGCGTGTCACACCTTTGTTCGGGTTCCCAGCACCCACTTGGCAGCTAACAACTGTTCATAACTCCAGTTCCGGAGGATCCGATGTCCTCTTCTGACCTCCGCAAGCATTGCATGACAGAGGTTCACTTACATACATGCAGGCAAAATACTTGTATTATGTAGCTGAGGATGACCCTGAACTCGACTCCTGCCTCCCACGTGCCCAATGACAGATGAGCACCACCACACCTGGTTTATGGGGTCCTGGGGAGGATCCCAGGGCCTCGCGCGTTGGTGTCTGGCAAGCTCTGCCCGCTGACCTCCAGCCTCAGCCCTTTGTTTCTTTTTTGAAATGCAGAGTTTAGACAAAGAAGCTAAGTTTCAGAAGAGAGTGGATATTGATTTTTTTGTCATGTATTGAACATGCTGGATCAAGCCATTCCTGAAGTCCACCCAGAACTTAAACTGCACCTGCTCATGATCCACTGAGACTGCACGGAGAGCCAGCCTAGCGGTTAACCACACCGGCTGCTCAAAGAGGACCCAGGTCGGGTTCCCAGCACCCACTTGGCAGCTAACAACTGTTCATAACTCCAGTTCTGGAGGATCCGATGTCCTCTTCTGACCTCCGCAAGCATTGCATGACAGAGGTTCACTTACATACATGCAGGCAAAATACTTGTACACATTAAAAATGTAAAATAGCCGGACGTGGTGGCGCGCACCTTTAATCCTAGCACTTGGGAGGCAGAGGCAGGCGGATCTTTGTGAGTTCAAGGCCAGCCTGGTCTACAGAGTGAGTTCCAGGACAGCTGGGACTACAGGGAGACCCTGTCTCAAAAAGACCAAAAAAAAAAAAAAAAAGTAAAATAAAACAAAACAGAAACCTCACACATCCCGAGTGGAGACAGCTCAGGAGCTGGCAGAGGTGATGTCCCCTCCCGGGCCCTGTCCCCTGACACCGTCACTGGTTAGGAATGACAGAGGGGCTGAGGGGTAGACACTTGTTCTGGAAAACTTGCAACAACTGGAATTTTCTTTCCCTGGACGTCTCAGTCCAGAGCCGGCCGGCTGAGACCCCCCGATTCTCCTGCACCCCCCCTAGACCAGCTGCTGGGCCCGTCGCCCCTGCAGGGGAGCTCGGGAACCACAGAGGCAAAAAGCCCTGATTGCTGAAGAGGTCTCTGGTCCAATTTCCCAGAATGCGTTTTGAGCGGGTAATGCAGCCCCTGCTGGGCAGGAGATGAGGTTCATGGGCTCCCGTGGCTGCTGGCAGCCTCAGCCTACTCACAGTGCCCCACCCGAGGCTCCAGTCCTGGGGGCCGCAAGGAGGAAGGTGACCCACACACCTGTTTTGTGGGGTCTGCGCAAACTGACACCGTGGAGCCAGGCTGGCGCCTGGTGTGTGACTAATGCTACCTGGCCTGGCAGCTTGGGCAGAGTTTGGGGGTTGGCTGCAGGTTGGGGCTGTGAGGCTCGAGCTGAGACTAGGGTTCAGCCTTAGAGGGTCAGGCTGCAGGCAGGGCGGGAATTGCACGGTTCAGTGTGGACCTGGACCTGATGTGGATGGCTTCCAGAGAGGACCAGGCTGCTGTTTGTTGAGTGAATGCATGACAGATGCTCTTGAGATTTCACACAGGTAAAGGCTAGTGGAGGAGTTCCACCCACTCAGATGCCCTTAGATGATGTCAAAGGGGACCGACCACACCCCACCGTGGCCAGTGTCAGGCCACGGACACTGTGGAAGAACTCAGAGAAGACCCTCCAGGGTGTACACCTTCCTCCTCCTCAGGGTGCTAGCCCATGTGGTCCCAAAGCCCACCACTCCCTGCCTGTCAGAGGTTCTTGCCTTCTGCCCCTCATTCCCTCTGCTTCAGCCCCAAGGGCCTCTTTAACCTCCTCCGACAAAAGAGACTCAGTTCTGCCCCGGGGCCTTTGCACTGCTGTGTTGCTGAGTTTCTACCTGAATGTTCCTCTGTCAGGTTTCCACGAAACCCAGTTCCTCCGACTTAGATGCTTGTTTACAATTTCCTTCTATGTTTATTCAATTACTTGCTGCCTAAAATAGGTGATCTGTGGGACATCACAATGGGGCCACATGCCTTTAATCCCAACGCTTGTGAGTTCAAGGCCAGCCTGGTCTACATAGTAAGTCCCAGGCCAAGTGGGATGTGTTGGTCACCATGCAGAGAGGGGACAGGGGTGTTGGTTCTCTGCCCGGACTCTGAGCGCCCACCCAACTCTCTCCCCCACAAAGTCAGTGAATAAGGGATTCACCCCCAAACACTGACCACACATTCCCAGAATCCTGTTATCCTTCAGCCCAGGGGCAGAAAAAGCACAGGGAAGGCAAGCGGCTTTTTTTTTTTTTTTTTGGTCTTTTCAAGACAGGGTCTCCCTGTAGCCCCAGACTGTCCTGGGAACCTCACTCTGTAGAATCCAGGCTGGCCTTGAAATCACAGAGCTCCTCCCTGCTATGCCTCCCAAGTGCTAGGATTAAAGGCGTGCGCCACCACGCCCGGCTTGGCAAGCAACTCCTTTTTTTTTTTTTTAATTTTTTATTTATATTGTATGTGTATGAGTTTGTACTGTCTGCATGTAGTTTTGTGCATCCGTGTCGTGCCAATGATGTGGAGGTCAGAGAGGGTCTCGGATACCCCTGGAACTGGAGTTCTCTGGAATTGAGAGTTAAGACGGTTTAGCTGCCTGGGTGCTGGGATCGAACCGGGTCCTGCTACGGTAGTTGGTGGCTCTTAACCTTAGGTCCATCTCTTTTTTCCCAGCCCCCCCCGCAACACCCCCCACTTTCTTTTTTTTTTTTTTTTGGGTGTCTTTTTCGAGGGACAGGGTCTCCTGTAGTCCCAGCTGTCTTGGAACTCACTCTGTAGACCAGGCTGGCCTTGAACTCAGCAAAGATACTCCTGCCTCTGTCTCCCAAGTGCCTAGGATTAAAGGCATGTGCCACCCGGCCCGCGGACTAAGCAACCTTCTTAAAGGTAACACAGCAACGACACCAGCCCCGGACCATGTCCCCTGTGGTCACTCCCCGAGTGACCTGGGCCTCTTCCCAAGCTCTCCAGGCCCCTCTGGGCCGGCAGACAGCCCCTCCCTGGAAGGGTTAACAACCATCTGCCAGTCGGGGCAGCACAAAGCCCTGATAAATTTGTTTTTCTGACTATCTCAATACAGGTATTGTGCCTGAGCTTGTGGGCCCAAGGCGGCCCCCGCTCTCTGGCGGCCAGGCTGGCCTCCGACCATCTTTACCCATATCTTACATTGCCAGGCAAAAAAGCCCTTTTGTGCAAGTGCCTTGGGAGTTTCTCTCCTTCTCTTCTCTCTCTCTCTCCTCTATCTTCTCTCCTCTCTCCCCTCCCTCTCCCTCTCCCTTCCTCTGTATTTATTTACCCCTCCCCCCCAGTCCTGATCCTCCCTCCTCCCTGGCAGCTTCAGAGGAAGCGATCAGAGAAAATGAAGTCGAACAAAGACTCTGGGCCTTCTGGGGCCGGCTGGGTGCTAAGGGGATTTTTTTTTTTTTTTTTCAGGCAAAGAATGCCGACCCTGGAAGGCGGAATTCAGAGATCTGAATAGCAGCCTAGTGCACTGACTCATGACGCACAAAGGCTCCTGCACTCTGAACCCTTACTCCCTTCATCGCACTTAATTCTTCCCAGACTCGAAAGCCTACCAGCTTTGGGGGCTCAGTGACCAGGACATTGTGGGGGCCCAGAGGATCCAGAAACTTCTGTTGGTCCAGAGCTGTGTCTGGAGGCTCCAGCAGTAACAGTGTGCTGTGTGATCTCACAGTTATAGCCAGCCATTTCTGGGCTTTAGTTTTCTGTACTGGGAAAACGGAGATGCTGGACAGGGTCACAGATGGCTTGTAAAGCCGCCCCAGCCAGGTGTGGTGGCGCACGCCTTTAATCCTAGCACTTGGGAGGCAGAGGCAGGCAGAGATCTCTGTGAGTCCAAGGGCCAGCCCTTGCGTCTACCGAGTGAGTCCGACCAGCTGGGGTACAGGGAGACCCTGGCTCAAAAA